>CAUYPK010164957.1:0-29312 GCA_963574355.1 Loris lydekkerianus | reverse complement strand
TTTTTTTTTTTGTATTTTTTTTTGTTTTTTTTTTATTTTATTTATTTTTTTTTTTTTTTTGGTTTTTTTTTTTTTTTTTTTTTTTTTTTTTATAAAAAATTTTTTGTTTTTTTTTTTTTTTTTTTTTTTTTTTTTTTTTTTTTGAGACAGTGTCTCACTCTGTCACCCTGAGTAGAGTGCTATGGCGTCACAGCTCACAGCAACCTTAAACTCTTGGGCTCAAGAAACTCTCTTGCCTCAGCCTCCCAAGTAGCTGGGACAAAAGGCACCTGCCACAATGCCTGGCTATTTTTTGGTTGTAGTTATCATTGTTGTTTGGCGGGCCTGGGCTGGATTTGAACCCACCAGCTCCAGTGTATGTGGCTGGTACCTTAGCCGCTGAGCTATAGGTGCTGAGCCGTCTGTGGGGTATTTTTAATGTTAAAAATCCCCATAAATATGTACAATTATTAAGCATATTTTAAATACTAAAAAAATCACAAAAATCAAATTAAAAGAATTTAGAAATTATCCTACATATCTGCTTGATAGCAGTTTGTACATGTACTTTAATTGCTTTTGCCTAGAAAATGAGAATAAGCTACTGGGATTGAAATATAGCAGATAATAAATTTTGTATGTCATTTTCACAATGATTTCTACGAGTTTTGAAGAAAAGTATGTCATATGAGAAGAACGTATCATTTGAGATATGTTTATTAAGAATAGATGGTATATGTATGAATTTATACCACTTTGGATGTGCTGGTCTTTGTTAGTGAATGGAGGTGTGTATAAGTTACATCTTTTCAGACATCAGTAATTCAAAAGTAAAAAAAAAAAAAAACTAATAAAATAAACATACAAGAAACCTCTAATATTTCTTGTGTCTTTCTTTTTTAATCTCAGGAAAATGAAAATATTGGTTTATCTTATCTGATTCTCTTTGAGAAAATATAAGTAGCCATTCAACTAATATCACAAACTTATAAACTATACATTGAACATCTTGCAAAATTAAAAATGCACACATTTTGTGTTTGATAATTCCACTCTGGAGACTTGATCTTATTAATACATTAGCACATGTGAAAAAGATTTCTAATGCACATAAGGATATCTACATGGTTGGGAAACTTCCCTAAACTTAATGTGAACTTAACTTAAAATTATTAAGTAACAAACCAGCATTAATGCACAGCAACTTTTCCATGTAGTCCACGAAAACATAACTTTTTTAAGAAAGAAACTGAAGAACAGGGACATAGTTTAGGTGATACCTAAATAGCGTGGAGACTGCGCTCTGGTCTCCTACTCCTCATCCAGTTCGTATTATTGCAAATTGTGTCCATTTAATTAGGTCTTTTATTTCAGTTTGAGAAAATTTTTTTCTTTAGTTCATCTCATGAATTTTTATATTTCATTGTAAATTGAAAAATTATATTTGCTTATATTTTTGTGGTAAAATCGATATGATTTGATGCTATATGGAATAATTAAATCAAAATAATTAGCATATCCATTACCACAAATAATTATCATTTTTTGTGAGGAGAATTTTTGAAATTTACTCTTCCGATTTCTCCCACCCCATCCACCATTCTACTCTTTGCTTCTTTAAGTTTCATTATTTTATTTGCATATCTAAGCCTGATTTCAGTGTTCTTAAATTATAGTTATGCAGCTAAGAATAATACATGTGGATTTTCAACCTACTTCAGACTTTCTTCCAAAGATCCTAACATGCTAGAAACATAGTGTATACTAAAAAATAGTGTATACTAAATAGTGTATACTAAAAAATCAGGTGAAATAATATAGGAAATTTACCATATTGTTCCACAATGAAACTTACAAGAATGTTGTGATGCTTCTCAGGGTCTTCCTTACCTTCCAAAACTTGTGATTAATTTGTGATTAATACTATTGATTAAATTTATTTCTCTACTATCGTTTGTCCTTGAGACGTTTAGGTTAACAATGCTTCACACTATGGAGAAGTAACATTTGATTTGACATTTTCAAAGAGCAGAGATAATCTTTTGCCTCCTAACCTTTTAAAAAAAATGATGAAGCATAGGTTTGATGATGTCATTTTGACTAGTGTAATCACTTCGACAATGACCCTTTCTGTTCCAATGTATTTTTACCTTCCATGTGAACAAAAGTGGCAGAGTCTTTGCATTTTTCTAATACAATTTTTAAAACTATTTCACAATTATAGTTTTTCATTATGTGCTTCACCTGGAGCTATCTCTAACATTTTTAAGGGATAAACAATTTCTAACATTGACTGTAACACATTGACTGTGTTAGAACAATACAATATGCCATGGAATACTTACTTGTGCTAAAGCTTTATTTACATTATACCAAATCAATGTTGTTTTATATTAAATGACATAAAATGAAGTAAAATGATCATTCTCATTGGAGTGCATTGTGGATAAAGAACACAGTGTATTCATGTTTTTTTCCTAAATAAATTAGTGCAAATCATAAGCTTATCCTAAAAATAACTTTAAAAAGTACTATATTATTTCAAATAAAAATTTAAAATTAAATATTATAAGCTAATAAGTTTAATATATCATTATTTCACTGGACTCTCAACAATATCAACTTTTGATGTGACATTTAAGATTATGAACTAATAGGTTCAATATAATATTTTTCACTAGACTCAACAATATCAACTTTCGAAGTGACATTCAATAGTATGAACTAATAAGTTTAATACAGTTTTTGTCACCAGACTCCCAACAATAACAACTTTTACGGTGGCATTCAAATTATTAGGTTATAGGAGAGAAAAAGCTAAAGGCCAATGGGATATAGAAGTTTACAAGTTTATGATGGTTCACAGTAGTAATAATCATAAGGTGGCAGAAAAAATTAATATGAAAATTTAAATAAATAAATATATAGTATTAATAATCTAGTAAAGTGTTTATCATTAAATTGTGAGGGAAACTGAAATAATAGACTGTGGCAGTTGTGTTACATATTCCAAAATCACCACAGTCACATTTCTGATTACAAATTCTCTTTTAGAACCTTGTTACTCCACATTCCCTGGGAAGTGGTAGAGTCTATTATTTCCCCTCCTTTTGCATCTGGGTGGGAGATTTTGACTTCTCCAATGAATAGAATGTGCTGATAGAGATAAAGCTGTGTGATTCCAAGGACAGATCTAAAAGCACCATTCAGATTTCTCTCTCTCTCTCTCTCTCTCTCCCCCTCCACCCATCCTTTGGTTTCTAGTGCTTAAAACCCGCACATAATGGTCTGGGGAAGCTCAGGGCCTAAAAAATGCTGTATATATTTTGTCCAACTGACAGTTTCAAAAAAGTTTCAATTGACAGCCAACATCAAACATTAAGCTTGTAAACAAGTGAGCTCTCAGATGATTTCAACCTCAAACCTTTGTACTGCTTCAGTCCTGCACAAATGTTAGAATGATGTTTGTTGTTGCTCTAAGCCTCTCATTTTCTGGGTAACTGGTTAGGCAGTCGTAACCAAAGTATAGAGCAACAGGCATTCTTACTGTTTTTCTTCTCATCCAAAATATAAATAAGCTCTATAAAGGCAAAATATGATGTCTTAGTCACGGCCACTTCTTCAATGTTTGGCAAATAGTGAATACTAAAAAATCAGGTGAAATAATATAGGAAATTTACCACATTGTTCCACAATGAAACTTATAAGAATGTTGTGATGCTTCTCTGGGTCTTCCTTACCTTCTAAAATATGTTTTAAATATTTATCCTTAAATATTCATATTAGAAGGAAAGCTTTTGTTTACTCTTACATATTGAATTTTCTTACGATCTAAGCAAATTGTTAGAAACCGTAGATTAATAACTCACTATCTCTATGTCCTCATTGGCTTTGGAACATACAGTTCTTGGCCAGGAAGCAGCCTCTTCTCAGGTCTTTTCTTTTTTTCCTCACCACCCTCTTCCAAAGTTTTCCTCTTCTTAAAAAGGACACTGCTTAAACCTTCCCATTTACCCACCTTTTTACACAGTTAACACTTTGTAAGTGTATTTTGCGTTTTTATTGTGATTTGACTTGATTATTTTAAACTTTTTTCCTGTGACTTGTCATATTTTTCAGACCTAAGGGAAATGCAAATGGTCACAAAGGGTCTATGTTTCTCTGTTCTGTTGTTTCAATCACATTTCAGGCTTTTCTGACTTTTACACAAATTGGGTATCACTAGTATTTTCTACAGAAGGCACGTAGCATTGCAACATCTATCGCCCACCCCAATGGGTGGATTCTTCTCTTACATGTAGGACAAGTGTTCTCCATCATAGAATTGATGAATGAGCTTATATAGCTGCTTTTTTTCCTGCTTTAACTTGCTCATGGAGTGTTGTCCTTTTGCTAGATTTTGTCACGTTTCTTTCATTCCCACCAATTTATCCTGTCACCAGGTGGTTTTATCTGGCAGAACTTTCTAAGGGGTAGATAGTAGAACAAAGCCATTACCACATAGTGCTAGAAAGAACCGTGAAGCCATGTTAGATGTTACTCTTTCTAGAAATGCCTCATACATTCCCTAAGGAAAATAATTTTTCACTGCCTATTTTCCTTCTCAGGCTCATCTCCTGTCATGCCTTTGGGACCTTTCTTTTCCTTGGACAAGCTTCCTCCCAAATTCTAGTCATCTTATTAAGAAGAATATTTTAATAATGTACCTCCCCCTACATGGGTATCTAAATACTATATCCTTATCTTCAAATTCAAAAATTATTATTATGGTTCTCATTTTATATAAATAAGGGAGACTCATTTTCTAGGAGTTCATATGCTTTAGAAATTCAAAACAAAAGCACTTAATGGCCTTGAAAAAAATAGTTCTTTTTAAGTGAAAGAGGGACCTAGATCCCTTTCTTCCAGGTAAAAAGAAAGGCAATAACATAATCAGTAAAGTGTAAAAGTATGTACTGTTTATTTTGTTATCCTTATGCATTCTCAAGTATGTTGAATACAGTATTTGATTTTAATAATAAATGATTAAAAGAGGATAAGTTCTGAAATACCATTAGGAATTGACTTTGTGATTTCAGTTATGAATAGTATTGTTGAAGAGCTACACTGAGTAGAAATTGATGAAAATATTCTTTTTTCTTTTTGAAAATACTCTTAATAATTAATTATTCACCAGTTAAATATATGAGAAAGGAAAATTATTTTGTAGAAATTTTCTTCTCTCTATATACATATATACACACATACATACATATTATCAGTGGGGAAATATATATAATTTAAAATTATAAAACTAGTTAAAAGATAAGATGATTTTATGGTTTAAAAATAGAGTTTTTATCTTTTCTTTAAATGAATGTGACAATGTGATGGAATATATCACAATTTTAGAATATCTTTCATTCCTTTATTAGTATTTGGTTGTAGGAAACGAGGGTGGGCGCTAAGTCAACCTACACCTGGGTAATTATGACTCTTTATTCCTTACTTCACCAATTAGAGCTCATTTTTAGATGGGTCTCTGAAATTGGTTCATAGTGCTCAGAGACAATAATCTTGTGCCTAAGTGGAACTGGAGGAGGGTCCTGTGAGCCTCTGCTCACAAAAACCACTGTTATACAGCACAACCCCAGTCGCACTACCAACAGCACAGCTATAGCAGGGAATATGGATTAACAAGCCTCAAAGGACTTTCTATAAAAGGTTTGAATAACATATATTTGAATGGGATATATTTTTTCTGCAATAAAACATTACTAATCTGTCAGTTTCAGAGAATGTCTTTCTCTAGTTAGAATGTTACATGGCATACACCTCTATAATGGAAACTAATTTCTTTATTACTATCCATAAGATGGAGTGTGATTAGTAGGATCATTAGTAATTGAAGGGGAGGAAGAAACAGAGCACAGCTTTTCACATGTAAATTACAACTTCTTATATTACCAAGAAAAGTACATAGTCTTTATGTACGAAGGCCACAGAAAGCTGATTGTACTGTGTAAAAGAAATCTATTAAGAATGAGGTCTTTAAATTTATTTTGCGCAACACTAGGGTTCATTTTTTATATACACACCCATCCTCATTTTCCCTGCTCCATATTTGTGACTTCTATAGCGTGGTTTTTCTGTCCGAAGCACCTTTCTATTCTTATGTATCTTTAACCTCTTTAATTCCCTGTTGATTCTATCTCTGATCATTAAATCTATTCACAAGTCTTCCATATTAGTACAGCCTTCTAAACCAAACAAAATTAAACATCTTTCCAACCATATCACTTTTAGTTCCCGTAATTTAGCTCCACATTCTTAACACAGCTAATCTTTTCAGAATATTTTAAACATACTAATTAACTTTCTTATATTCACATGCATTCTTTGACTAAGAACACTTTTCTTTGCTTCCCTTCCCAGCTACTCAATCCACCTTCATCAAGGACATCAGTCCGCTCTGTTGCTTAATCTCAATGTGAATGACTCAACCTTCATCCTAATTGAAATCCACAGGATATGGCAATGCAGAGCAATTTTAATTACCAAAACTTTCACATTGCTTATCTTTCAAAATGCCATGCTTTCTTTCTTTCCCTTTTCCAATAGTAATATTCTTCCTTAATTGGTGGCATTTGCTGTCTATTGGCCTTTCTCTTTCTCTCCTTTTGTCCACTTTCACAGATTCAGCAACTATTTATATGGCCATGACTTCACATTTCTGCCTTTTGTTGATCAAAGTTTGAGATAATGGAATTTGGATTCATGATATAATTGTCAAACTCCCGTGGATGGGAACCAGCATATGTAACTTATAAAGCACTTTGAAAGAAAGAGAAAGAGACCAAATGATTAAGAGGGGAATATTAGAGACTGTGGGGAGGAGGAAAACATTACCAGTGACCTGTGTAACAAAGGGGAGCCAATGTATTTCTTTTTTACTTAAAACTAATTATTGGGCTAAACCAGGGAAATTTCCAGGTATTTACTCTTGTTGAACTTTCTGATAGACTTTGCAGGAGCTTTTTATCATGTTTCAAAAGTACAGCTTTATTTTATGGAATGTCTTTTCAAAGGATCTTCTGAAAAGCATTGATCAAACCAGTGGGCAGAACCATCAGCTTCTCTCTCACTGATTCTTAATTACCTATATTTTGCACTTTCAGACACAGGCACATTGTGAACAGTAGATAGGCACATGCACTGCAGAATCCAAGCTAAGAGCAGTTAGTAAAACACACATAGTTCCTGGACATCCAGTTGTTTCTTTCATAAACCAAGGTATGCTGTTACCTACGAATGAATAAAGTGAAAGAAAAATCTGCAAAATCAACCAAAAAGTAAAGAACAAAATTCTTTTGGCAGAGAATTATAGAACTTCACATTCGGAAGGGATCATTTTACAGAGAATGAAATTGGGAGCATGACTTTGTCAATGCTGCTCTGACGCTGAGGAACGCTGGCATTTATACGCTCTGGGTCCCAGTTCATTTTTAATTTCATTAAGGTTATTGACTACTATTTAACTTTTCTCTTTTACTCAATGAAGAGAAATATAACACCATTGATATATAAAAATATGATGTTATCTCTCTCTCTTTCTCATTCTTTCTCTCATAACTGCCATTTGCATCTTGGACCCTTTCTATCGTAATAAGGATGAAGATACAGCTTCATGATGGAGCCACAAATATTTCTGAGAACCGATTTTTGCCACCTCATATGGAATACAATTTTATTTATCAAAGATAATTCTAAATTTTATGTATACACACACATCACGATGTTACTCCCAATTTTACATAACAACATATAGATGTGTTTGAAAATTGTGCAATGTGAGACAACAGGATTGTCTGAAATAATATAAGATATATGGAGTTTATAATTTCTTATCATGTGCACAGCAGTTAGGGTTTGGTTGATTACCAGAAAGAAAGAAAAATAATAAAAAATACATGCCAAATCTATAGGTAATAAAGCATGTTAGACATAGTAAAATGAATCACTACAGGAAGATGAATTGTTCAAGGAAAGGTGAGAGAGCTTTTCCTTGTACAACCATCAGGAATTCACTGAACAAAACAAATTATCTTTTGTCAGCCATTTGAATAATGGCCTCAGAAAAATAAAAGGGTTTTAAATATAAAAGATGCCTGTGAAATGCATATAGGCACCTTGTACATCAGATAACATGATAATCAATGTCATATTCCTTAAGCCTCCTTCAAATAACATTTCGTTGTTTTACCAATTTTATTAAAATAAGAAGACACTAAAGATTTTTATCCTGAAAGCATTTCTGTAAATCTGATTTTTTCTTGAATAGATAGACAAATGTTATTTGGAAAAAAAATCTCATTATGCTGTAAAGGTAATTGCAAGATGAACAAGCGAGGAGTTCCAGCTAACAAAAAGAAACATAACTTTTACTTACACATGTTTCTCACATGTAAAATAAATTTGGTTGCATTTTCTAAAATTGCAGAATATGAATTCTTGAATAATGCTCTAGAAATACATTGGCTGACTACATTTTTTAAAAAGTAGTAAAATCAGAATTTCCATAAAAGATAAAACATAAGGTTGCAAAAACCTTTGCGTTGAATGATCAATGATCTCTTGCTTGATTCTATTTTCAAATAGTTACTGCTAAGTACTTTCATTTTAAGTCCTTTAAACCACATTTTGTCACCTTAGGGGATACTAATAATGTTATTTTATACTCCATTAAAAGATAGATATAAGTCATGAACTTGAGTAACAGATTCTCCCACCTGAGTTTGGATATTCCTGGGACGTGGCAGCATTTAGTCACTGCAAAATTGATTTGGGTTTTCTGCCTGAGAGTTAGGCTGATCTTGAATACTGTAGGACTCTTGAATTGACAAATCAATTGCAGGGCTCTAAAATCACCTTGGCTTACTCTCACACTATCCTCCCGTCCCTCCTGTTTTATGCCCAAATATACACAAGCAGCCAGACAGGATAGCTTGAGAAGCCAGACAGGATGTCAGCCAGCCATGTCTCTTCTGAGCTAAGCATTCTAAACTTGAAAGGGAGCAGATATATATTCTGACTACTGTCAGGGCCTGCCAACCACCTCTCCCATCTTTTCTATTTCCTGGAATCTGTAATGATGTTTCCACTTTTAGGCTCCCTGTAAAATTTGTTGTCTAGGCCAGTATTTTTTTTTCTTTTTCTTTTTCTTTTCTTTCTTTCTTTTTTTTTTCTTTCTTTCTTTTTTTTTTTTTTTACCATGAGCAGTACCATGAAACACATAATATAAAAGCACAAAGACATCAACAGATGACCCTGGCTGCACGGAGGGCTGCAGGGGTCAATCTCTCACCCAGTTCAAGATGTTCAGGCTTAGAAAAAATGATTGAACAATAAGTTGTATATGTTTCTTTAAGTTTATGTAAATATTGTCTATTAACATTTAATGGAAAATATCTATTATTGGGCATGTCCTCCATATCTTTGTGATTTCTCATATTTAGTGATCCAGTATTGCTCCCATAGTTTAAAAAATAAAAAAGTGGTGGCACAGGGAGAACAATCAAACTCCTTTATTAACTCTATTTACTTGATAGGTATAAAATTTCATTGCTTCTCACATCAGCAACTAGACCATAACTTTAGAAAACATATTTTTGAGTTTGTTTTGTTGTAACTAGAAAATGTAACTTTAATGAGCTTTATTTTTGGCATTCATGTATTTAAAATCATTATAATTGCTCTTTCCAAAGAGGGTAAAGTGCATAATTTATATTCAAAAAGCCTATAAACCAATATTATTTCTGGGTGAAATGGTTTTACCATAAATTATTCTCCCTCCCTACTTCCTTTCCCAGTATAGTTTCTCAGTGTCTTCACTGAATTGTCATGAAATTTACACCTTTGATCCTTCTGTCAAATCTGATTATATAGTGTGTAATACTCAGAACAATTTCCATCTAATTATTACAATGACATTTATCAGAATAATATCTCTTGACATTTACCACAAATTGTACTATTTAGATCCTGTTCCCTGAATCTTAAAAGAAAAAAAAAAAGTATTTACTATTATAGTAAATTATATGTACTACACATGTTCTTTCATTTGTTTTGAAGTTCTATTTGAAATTTCTATTTCCTTTGCCTTGACTTTAGAATTTTATGAAGGTGGGGAATTTTTTAACCTGTCTCAATTTCAAAGCCATATGGGGTAGGCTATCCCACATGCATTATAATTTTAGAGACATACACAAGAAGTTCACACTCACTTTCATATATTCCAATTGATTAAACCATAAAAATACGCTGATTTTCTTATACCTAGAATCTATTAAACCTTCAGTAAGTAGAACATATTTTTCCATGCTGCCCTTAGCTTATCAAATTCCACTTTATAACAATGATTGTTTATTCACCGATGGCTGTATGAGTGCAGGTAATTTTTTTTTTTTTTTAGTATATAGCCTGCTCTTGAGGTGATAAAAATAATTAAATAATATAAATATCCTTTATATTTGATTTTGGATTCCAATAGTTTTGGAGATTTTTCTTCAGATTTACATTCCTAATTATGTTTAATTCAGGCTAATATTCAAACTAGGTTGCCTGCCTGAGCATAATTATCAAGGGTAGAAGACAGCTTATAAGAGTGCTGGGTAATAGCAAAAATATCTATATCCATGCTAATAATGCAAACACGCAGTAAAAGGTAATTGCATGTAATTCACACATTAAATTGCCTACCTGTAAAGAGGAAAAGGTGAATAAGTCATCAAGTATACATTTCAGTATTTAATTACTACTCAGAATTCAGGACTATTCTCATGTGATGCTACAATCATTCCATGTCAATAAAAATCTCAACCTTCAGAGAAAAATTAGCTACTTGTGGCAATCAAAAGGGGTGTTAACAAACATGTTTTATATTATTGAGTATATAATTATATTATTATATTATTATGTTTATATTATCGTTGTGATAGTTTCATGCTGGATAATCTTATCCTATAGCAGGAACACGAGAATCAAGTGTTCACCTTGCCAATAGCCAGCTGCTTTACAAACAATTGTAGGTGCAAGAAAAGAACTGAAGCACTGAGATGCGATGCAGAAATAGAAAAGGGTGAGTGGTTTAAGCATGTAAATTGTTTTCTGCATGGAAAGATTTAATTTGAATAACTGGCAACATGCTGAGTAGGCAGTAACTGTGGTTCACTCTCTCATCAATTAGCATTTATCCTACTCAACTCATGACTTGGCCAACAAGAGCAACACAGTACAACAAAGAAAGCAAAATACATTTTTACTTCTAGGATTCTGAGACTTATATCTTACTTAGCTGAAATTCTTCTGCCAACAGCACAAAACAATTATTCAGCCTCGGTCAGTTTTCAGTTTCTCAATGAATAACGTGAATTTATTTCAATGCCCTTGATTGCTTATTCTGTGTCTTCTTGTTCTTTATCTTAATTATTTTCAAACACACTGTAACACGTAATGATATGGAGATGGACGTGGTAAAGAAGGGATCTCCTGATGAAAAGCTAATGTTGACAGTACGGACAGGAAGTGACTCCGGTAGCTGTATTGTGAGACTTCAGCCACTGTCCTTTACTCACCCAGGAGTAGAGATGAAATTTGGTCCACACATTGGCTGCATCACTAATGGTTGACGAAGCTGAGTGGACATTTCACAAGCGTGAAGTTCAAAACAATCCACTTGACAAAAACAAAGTTACAAGTAAAGAAAGAGTCAGTAATCAGTTAATTAGTGTCTCAAGGTTACAGAAGTGTCAAGATATTTATTCCTTCAGACCCTGAAGCTTCTGGAGAGGATCCAAGGAAGATGAATAATAACGATGCTTGTTTTACCTATAGGTGTTATCACTTTCCACATGTTCTTTGATGAGCATGTATTTTAAAAACCTGTGGTATAAGGATTCACTTTGCCCTCTTTGTTGAAAAATCAAATGACCATAGTTGTGTGGGTCTATTTCAGAATTTCCTATTCGCTCTTACATATTGTTTCGTATACCAGAATTTCTAAATTTGTAAACTAAACCAGTTTAAAATTTGTAAACTAAACCGCTTCTAAATTTGTAGACCAAACCAGTTTACATATTGTTACACACACCAGTATTACACTGAACTGATTTCTGTAACTTTATAATAAGTCTTATAATCAAGTCATCTGATTTCAATCTTTGTTAGTATTTTTTTAATAATTTCACTACCTTCACTTTACCTAATAAATGTTAGTGTTATACTTAACAGTCTTCAAAAAGGCCTATTCAGATTTAGATATGACCTGTAAATCAATGAATACATTTGAGAAGATGGAGATCTTAGCACTATTAAATTTTCTAAACCATGAGATGGTATATCTCTCGAGTCAGGTAGGTGTTCTTTAATTTTCCTCAACAATGTTTTAATATTTTCAGTCTATAGTTCTAGCCCATTTTCCCATAAGTTTATGCTCAGGCTTTTCTTATACTGGTAATGTAAATGGCATAAAAAATATATATCAATGTCAATTTTATTAATAATAAAGATAAATTCAAATGAGTTTTAAGCTGTGATCATGTAGCCTGAGATCTTACCAATTTCACGTTTAAGATTTATATGTGATTTTACATCTTTGACAATTATGTTGTTTCCAAATAAACAAATAAATCAATATATTGGTATACCTGTAACCTGAGACAGAAATTAGTGAGTACTGCCTCAATGGCCAGAATTTACTTGTAAATGACTAGATAAGTATTATAGCAAAGGTAAAATGACATGTTTACCCACTTAAATTTTTTTCACTTCACTTATTATGAATCTCAACTTAGCCCTTTCCTACCTTTAATGATACAGCCAATACAATTGGCCAAGATATGCACAAAAATCTAACTCTACTCTCTATTTTATTTCATATGTACATGACCTTTATTTTCTTGCTTTGTTCTCTAACAAAGACCTACAGTGCACTGCCACATAAAAATAATGAGGATAAGCTCTAGTTGGTCATTAAGTATTATCATTTTTAGACATTTATTTAATTATGCATTATAAAGATTTTGCATTTATGAATGAGAATATTAGTTTACAGTGTTTTTCTTAGCAACACTATAAGTTTTGAGGATCAGTATAATACTGGTTTAGTAAAATTAATTGTAAATTATTCAATTCTCTGTTTTCTGGAAGAGTGTGTATTAAATTGGTAGCTTTATAAAGTTTCACAGACTTTATTAATAAAGCTATCTGAGTCTAGTGTTGCTTTGTAGGTTTTTCATTACAGTTAGTTACAATTTATTAAACTAAGAAAAGGCTATTCTTTCCTTGTCTATCTGTTTTGACAATTTTATCTTCAAATATATATCCATTCCTTCTAAACTGACAAATTTAATATGTAAAGATGTTAATAACATTACTTTAATATCCTTTTAATACCTGTATGAACTGTAATGATGTTTTTCATACACCCACATTTGTGAGTCATGTCTTCCTACTAAATTAACTCATAACTTTATAGAAATTCGCCCATTTATCTCTGAAAAAAACTTTTTTACAATGAAATTATTATTCTTTTTTTTCTTTTCTTTTCTTTTTTTTTTTTTTTTTTTTTGCAGTTTTTGCCAGGGCCAGGCTTGAACCCTCCCACCCCCCCACCCCCGTATATGGGGCCGGCACCCTACTTGAGCCACAGGCACTGCACCATGAAATTATTTTCATCTAAAATTAACGTAGCTACATAGCCCTTCTTATAATTACTGTTATATAGTACAGCATTTTGCAATGTCTAATTTAATTACTTTAGGCAGAGCATATATTGTCTAATGTCTCTGTATTTTTGAAATATTTGAAATATATTGAGAATTATTTTATGAGTTAGCATTTGGAATATCTTAGTAAATGACCAGATTCATTTGAAAATCACATGTATAACTCATGTTTTATATGTAATATTCTATAAAATTTACTTATTAGCTGATCATATTCAAATATTCTATATTCACCTTGATTGTTTTCTCAGTTTTTTGTTTTTTTTTTCTATCTCTGTATGTAAACTAAGACAGTTTGAGTCCAAAACACTACTAGATTTTGAATCTACTCTTTCTCAAGGATCCACCCTTTTGTACGACCCTGGGGAAAACCTAAGTCTAAAAATGCATCTGCATATGAAGAGTGAAGACAGGAAGTGAAGGACGATTTGTTGGAGCACTGGACTGAGGGTCTAAACAAAGGTAATATGATAACTTCTTTCTTTCATAGACTTTACATGTCTTCTCAGACGTACATAGTGAGAACTCCAAAAAATAGTGTGAACTCCAAGGAAGGTTTGTGGCTGGGATCTGTGGGGGGTTGTCTAGTTAAGGAGTGACAGTAGTATCACAGGGAAGTCGTTCATCATGACAAGTGTGAGTTAACAGAAGGACCAATGCAGATCCTTAACTCAAATCACAATCACTTCCTCCCACTGGCTGCTGCACAAAGAATGTAACCCCTGGTACCTAAAAAAGTAAAGGCAAGAAGGCCAATGAGACTGAATCATCTATATGGCAGCAAGAAACAACCTTTCATAACAGATTACAGATGTTTCCATAGTTGCGCTGTTTCTGTTCTCTCTATTAATCTCGAATAAAATATATCTACTGTGTATTTTACCAAAAATTTACAGAAAAGGAAGCTAGGTCTCAGGATGTTTAAGTACATTTATGTCACATAACTATTAAACAGCAGCACTGCACTGCTTTTTTTACTTAAGACCTGTCAGACTCCACAATTCATTTTCCTTATACTTTTGTATATTCTCTTAGGCAAAGATTTGAACTGTATTCTTCATTCCAATAATCTTTAAGTATAGAACTAGTTAGCTTTTGTATCTTTTGAATAATAAAATTATTAAAATTAATAAAATAATAAAATAATAAAAAAATTAATAAAATTAATAAAATAATAAATTACTTAAAGGATTTAAATATCAAGGATTTGAGGAATAATATCAAGATAAAGACTGTCATTAAGCAATTGCCCAATTCTGCTTCTAAGCAAACAAGCATCATTACCTCTTTTTTTTTTTTTTTTTCTCACTTCTTTCTTTCCTTCCTTTCTTCCTTTCTTCTTTTCTTTCTTTCAGAGATCATAGTTTAATTATGTACATAAAGAGGCATGGACTTAGGCCAGAAAAATTCAGATAGCAGTCAGTGCTTGAAATGTTTACTTCTTTTCCAAATCAGTGACCTGGTGTAATGTATCTTTTAAAAGACAATGAGTTTCTTTTAATTTTCATAAAGTTATCACTTTTTCTTTATTTCATGGATCATGGTTTTGATAGTATGTCTAAAACAAATTAACAAATCTAAATTCAATATAATTATTCCTCTTTTATTATGGAAGTTTTATAATTTTGCATTTTACATATAAGTCAATGATTTATTTTGATTTAAGTCTCATGATAAGCATAAAGTCTGTTTCTAGTTTTACCTTTTAATGTACAGATTTCCAGTTGTTCAAGAACATTAGTTGGAAAAACTCCTTTCTTCTTTGCATAACTTTTGTTCCTTTGTGAGAGAACAGTTGACTATATTAGCAGAAATCTATTTCTGGCTTACTTATTCTCTTTCGCCAACCTATTTATTATTCTTTATTTTTTTTACAGTTTTTGTAATTTTTAGCATTTCCTTTGACTATTTTTTTTATTAAAAAGTCAACCTCTCTTTTTAGAATACTTGGTTAAGAAATTGTGGCTGTTGATTTTGTATGTTTTTTTTTTTTTTTTTAATTTTTATCAATCCTATACTTTGAAAATGATTTTAGGAGAGTCTCTCAGAATTACCTTAACTAGCATCCAGGGAAAGAATGAGAAGTTTTTCTTTTTCTTTTTTGCTCCTCTTTACTCAAAAATATACATTTTTTTTATCCATAGAAAGGAAGAAAAACTTACAATAAATTATTTATTCCTATAAATCAACTTCCATTTTATAACATGCACCTTGTATTATGGTCTTGTAACAACCATAAAATATGAGCCAATGACATTTACTTGAAATCTTCGGTAGGTAAAATGGATATTGGGTGACAGAAACCATTTACATCATTGAATATTTAAGCAATTGCTGCTATAATCAACTAGTATACTATGAAGACTAATTAATTGCTACTTATTGCTGTATTCATTTATCTTGTTGCTCCTATTACCACAGGCATAAGTGTTGATGTTCCATAACTTGAAGAATTTATTTGCCTAAGATCAAAATTGATGGTGGTGACTGGTTTTCATTCATCAATTCCCATTTTAATTATGTTGAAATTTCATATAAATTTTATTCAAGATCAGTAGCTTATGGCAATTTCACTGAGATGAAGAATGATAAAAATAGAAAGATGAAAAATTGAACTGACAAGGCTGTGCAAAAAGTTAGTGGTATACAGTCACTAATCCTTCTTTCTGCTAAATGTTGTAAAGAGTTCACAGAAGAGGTGCAAAATAGAAGACAAGCAACACCAACTTATTGGATGATTATTTAACATGTGCATTACAATGTAATATTAATATTTGAATGACTACATTGAGTTCACTTCAGAAAGTCTATAGGATATACAAACAATAGAATAGTATTGAGGAAGACATCAATTCAAATTATAGACCATTTCTAAACAATTGAGCCATGAATGAAAAGTTGTGTCTAGAAAGCACAATCTCGAGAATTCATAAAATGTCACTACTTAGATAACATATCAGGAAATCTGTGTGTAATAATTTAAAGGTTTGCTTAAAAGTGATAATATATAAATGATTTAGGAAATAAGAGAATAAAATCTAATCATTTATTTATTCATTTACTCAATTAAAATTTAAGGAGTGCCTAGGGAAAAATAAGAATTGACAAATATATGGATTTAGTGGTGGAAAAACTGACACTGCTCTCGATGCATTGAACTTGCAATGCAGAAAGAGTCACAGAAAATAAGCAATCACTTATGGCCAAATAGAATAGATGGGGAGAAGATTACAGAGTGCTAGAAGAGCAAAGCTGGGTCACCTGCCTAGGGTGGAGGCAGTAGTGGGAGAGTCAAGGGCATCCCTGATGAATCAACTTCCAAACTGAGGTTTGAACAGGAGTAGTCATCACCCTGCCTGAATGAGAGGATCAGAGTCTCAGGGAGAATGAGTCAGATCCTGAGGGACTTATAACTGAATTTACTACATTGGCAGTTTATCTAGAGGACATGTACACTGAAGTGTTTAAAACTCAAGATTGGGGATATTTTATTACAAGGACTAGGCTGCATTTGGGAAAACAATAAAGGATGTGGTCTATCCTGATAGCAGGGAGATATGTTGAGAGGCTATGAAAGTTTTGAACGATGATAATTAACTGACTTTGGAAAGAACCAAAGAGAGAAAGAAAAGAGAACACATACTCTAAAAGAGGAACAGGCATGAGCATTGACAACACACTGTGATTTTGTAAATAACGATGGATTGAGAGTTTATAAAGGAGCGTGGGGTAGAGTAGGATACAGCCTGGCATTCATGACTAGAACAACAATAGAGTGAACTCTATGAATAATGAGTTCTGGAGAAAAAAATCTATCTGTGGATGGGAAATGATGAATTTATTTTTGTACATATTTTAAGAGACTAGGTTGTGTAGATGTTTTTTTTTGGTGGGGCCAGATTGTCTGGGTTTATAATCCAACCTGTCACACCGAAAGACACACTAGCTGTGTGTTTTGGATGTGTTACTTAAGCATTTTGTACCACATTTTTTCTCCTTGTTCAAATAGGGATATAAATAGTATGAAAAGGTTACTGTGATCATAGAAACATGTTGAGTAACATGGTAATCTCTCAATGAATTTTAAATATCATGCCATTATTATATGTCTATGTAAAATGTCAGAAATCATCCCCTAAAAGAATGGATATGTAATGTTTTTTGTGAACAATGTTTTGACTTAGAGACACAGATTCAAGAAATACTAGAACATAGTTGTCAATTGACATGATGAAATAGCAGCACTTTGACATGCAACACGTGTTATAGGGGCAGAAAAGGAATTCACATTTGCTAGAAGATTGAAAAGAAATTAGAGATTCGGGAGCAAAAGAGAACATGGTCTAACAAAATTAGACCAAGAAATATGTCAGGAATTATTTCTTTCAAAAGTGGAATCCTAGATTTTCCAAATGAAGATGGCTTTGGAAAAAGAAGAGTCAAGGTAGATGCCAAGCTATTGTACAACCTGGTAAATGGTGATGATATTTTTAAGGGTGAAAGGGAAATGAGGTATGAGGTTAAAAAAAAATAGTCTTCAATAGGAGAATCTACAATGAATCTAGCTATGGGGGAGGACTTGATCGTGTCCACATTTAAAAGTAGCGAAAAGCAATAGAATACTACCTAGGAAAATGTGAATGAGAGTGTGTTAGCAGGAAAATCAGAGAAAATCGTTTTGCAGAAGCCAAAAATGAAAGGAGGAATAAGAATATGTGGATAGATGCAACCTGGCATAATCAGAGTCAAGCCAAGATGGCTTCGTCCCCTGTTCACAAGTCTCATAGGAGCCTTCTCCTTTGCTTTGTGCCTCTTCTCTAATTCTTACTCAGGATAATTTAGTTTGCACGAGAGTAATGTGGAAATGGGTACAAAATAAGCCACGTCCCATTTTCCAAGCTCCAACTCTCATCTCCACCCCCCACACACACCCTTCTTAAGCAGCTATATCTTTATTAATGGAAGGGAAAAGTTGAAGGTTTGAAATGAGTTGGAGATTGACTTTTTTTTTTTTTTTTTTTTGAGACAGGGTCTGGCTCTATCACCTGGGCTAGAATGAAGTAGCATCATTGTAGCTCACAGTGACCTCAAACTTCTCAAAGAAGTAGGATTCAAGAGATCCTACTTCTTTAGCCTCTGTATTAGCTGGGAATATAGGCATGTGCCAACACAAGCTAATTTTTAAATTTTCCTTAGAGATGGCGTCTCACTATTGGCTCAAACTCCCAGCTTCAATGATCCTCCCACCACGGTCTCCCAAAACTTTGATATTATAGATGTGAGCCATTGTACCTGGTCTGAGACTGATATTTTGATAATAAATCAGAATGTGTTTTAATACAAAATGAGATTGTTTTAATAGCCAAAAGGTACAGGAAAAGCATGAAATCAGACCAACATGTCATTTAAAAACTTGCTTTCCGATGGGACAGAAAGTTTAACTGTGAACAGATCAAAGCAAATTTTGGATACAAATAAAACCAGTTTCCTTGACCTCATAGAGGTTACTATTTTTAGATTTAAATATCTTTTAAGTTTTATTCTTCTCTATGTAACAAAAATATATTGCCACCTGAATTGATATACTTTTATCTTTAGGGATAACAATATTCTTAGATTTGGTGGATTAATCTGGTGGAAATTAGAGAAAAAATAAAACTTGTCATGTATGTATAATCTATATTATCTTGGCTAATCGCAGAATATGCTAAAATATAAATTTTACCTTGACATGCTTAAAAGGTAAAGCTGATATGTTTATTACATTTCTTTTACTGAGAAAAATATATAGTATTTTAATTTATACATTCTAATAAACGTGACCATCTTTAGTGAGATGATATAAACTACTGTGTGTCATGTACGTGTGTGATATAAAATGATAAAAATGACACTAAAGAAACCATTAAGATGAAAGAGATCACAAAGTAAAAAATAACGTTCTCAGAAATAATTTTTATTCTTGATCATAAAACATGGTGAATATAATTTGTGATACACTATCTGGACCATATATACTTGTTATAACTGGGTTAGTCTCTTCAGACCTCAACTTCTGTATAAAATCAAATGACACAGCATTATGTTATAATTTGTATGTTGTACATATCAAAGAAAATCTAGTTATAAACCCTAAGACACATCAAGTGTCCTAATTATGGCTGACTAATGATTATTGCACTCCTGGTGTGCTGGTTTATCTACTGATCATGATTTAAAATATATATGCTTAAACACACCTAAACTCTAACAACTAAAAACATTCCCTTACTTATAGTGTAGCTACTTTTTTTTTTTTCTTTTTTGAAGTTTTTGGCTGGGGCTGGTTTTGAACCCACCACCTCCTGCATATGGGGCCAGCGCCCTACTCCCTGAGCCACAGGCGCCACCCTAGTGTAGCTACTTTTCAAAAGTATTTTTGTTTTGTTTTGTTTTGTTTTTATTCTTCAGTACACATGTCTATACACTTCTACTATCATTCACTAGTCTTTGACTGACTAAATGAAATAAACTGAGGGTCATGACCTGGCCTGGCATCATGAAACATTTTTTGAAGAAAATTTCCCAGCCAAGACCTAGACTGATGTATTTTTATGTCTCCTGATGAATTTTCTCATTTGAAAAAGAAAATCGACAATTTTATTTCTATGGTTTGTTTTATAACTCAAGTCTGTTGTTTCTGTTTTATCATCGTATTTTTGAAATTTTTAGAAATTAAAAGATGACCGACCATTTGGGGTTTCTATTTTCAGAAACATTGTTAACTATGATGTTAGTCTCATTCATCTTTCTTTTCCGTGTCATCAACGTAGGCCAATTTTCTGCTACATTAATTTCCGTCTATCTCTTGGGTTAACACCACATTGTTGATCATGCAGTTTTCTCAATTAGACATGCTGTGCTTGTGTCTCACCTCACTTGTACACATTTAAATCTTACAGATAATTACGAATGAAAACAAAGCTTTTTTTGCTTTCTGTACAAACAGTAAGTATGTCTAGGAGGATGTGATCACTTTCTACCTAGAGCAGGAGAATGGGCAATGCTTTCTTTCCTACTCACCCTAAAGTATATCCCATAATATAATATGTTCTATACATAGTGACCACAGCTGCTTCCCTTGTGAAATAAAAGGTATTATTTGTTCAAATACCAGATATTTGTTAAACAATTCCTATTCAGGCATGTTTATGATGAAGAGAAGTTCTAATGTTGAAAGTAAGCTCAAGAAATAGTTAAACACATTTTATCTTACATACTAAATTGTGACTATACTTGTTTCTAGTCTACAGCTATTTAATTACAAAATTATATCATTAAAGATGATGACATATAATTTATTTTAATAGTTGATGTTTCCATCAGTAACTAAACTATTTCTTCTTAAGTATTTCATAAAAAATTTGTTATAGTATGGTTTTATCAATTATTAATACACTATTATTAACTCACTTATTTAATTTATTTATGTTTCTTTAAACACTTCTTTGTTTTATTTTTTATTAAATCATAGATGCATACATTAATGCAATCATGGGGTACAATGTGCTGGTTTTATATACCATTTGAAATGTTTTCATCAAACTGGTTAACATAGCCTTACAGCATTTTCTTACTTAGTGTGGTAAGACATTTATATTCTACACCTAATAAATTTCACATTTACCCTTGTAAGATGCAGATGTGCTCTCACCAATTACTCTCCCTTCACCCATCTTCCCCCCTCCCCTTCCCTCCCTCTCTCCTCCCTTTCTCCTTTCCCCTTCTTTTTGGGCTATAATCGGGTTATAGCTTTCATATGAAAGCTATAAATTGGTTTCATAGTAAGACTGAGTACATTGGATACTTTTTCTTCCATTCTTGAGATACTTTACTAAGAAGAATATGTTCCAGCTCCATCCATGTAAACATGTAAGAGGTAAATCTCCATCTTACTTTAAGGCTGCATAATATTCCATGGTGTACATATACCACAATGTATTGATCCATTCATGGGTCGATGGGCACTTGAGCTTCTTCCATGACTTAGCAATTATGAATTGGGCCGCAATAAACATTCTGGTACATATATCTTTGATGTAATGTGACTTTTTGATCTTCTGGATATATACCTAGTAGAGGAATTGTAGGATTGAATGGCAGGTCTATTTTTTAAATGATTTTATGCCAATATCTCTCCTACATTTCTAACTCATTCTTCAGGTCTAGCTCACAGTTCGCCATCACCATGGTACCGCTCCCTCCCATACCCCCATCATCCTCGCCTCTTCCTTGCTGCCACCTAGCACACCTCCCTCCCCAGAATACTAAGGATTATATAGATCCATGGATCACTTTTGTGATGTTTGAGTCATGGCCTTAGGTATTCCCATCACTCAAATAGTGTTTATTCCTGTCTGAGCTCAGTGGCTCAGGCCTGTGATCCTAGCACTCTGGGAGGCCAAGGTGGGTGTATTGCCTGAGTCCAGGAGTCCCCATCTCTTAAAAAAAAAAAAAAAAAAAAAAAAAAAAAAAAAAAAAAAAAAAAGTAGCTGGGCATTGTGGGCATCTCCAGTTCCAGCTACTGGGGAGGCTGAGACAAAAGAATCTTTCTAAGCCCAAGAGTTTGAGATTGCTGTGAGATATGACACCATGGCACTCTACTAAGGGTGACAAAGAAAGTCTCTGTCTCAAAAATAAATAAATAAATAAATAAATATAAAAAGAGTGTTCATTATACACATTAGGCATGTTTTGCTCCTCTCCTTGTCCCCTCCATACCCAACGTAATTCCCACTGAGTTGTACTTCCTTCTGTGTACATGTGTGTTCATTGGATAAATACAGTTTAATAGTGAGCACATGCTGTGCTTGCTTTTCCATTCTTGAGTTACTTAGGAGAATGGCCTTCAATTCTGTCCAAATCATGGCAAAAGACATTATTTCACCCATTTTTATGGCTGAATAGTACATCATGATATACATATATCCCATTTTATTAATCCACTCTTGAATTGATGGGCACTTGGCTTGTTTCTACATCTTTGCAGTTGTTAATTGTGTTGCAATAAACAGTCAAATGTGGTGTCTTTTTGATGAAATGACTTCTTTTTCTTTGGGAGGATACTCAGTTGTAGGAATGTTAAAAGAAAAAATAAATAGTGCAATTCAAGTAATTCAAGATCTCAGACGCCATTATCTTTCCCCTTCTAATCCATCAGTCCCAAAATTAATTTCCAGTACATAGGAATAACAGCTACATTGTTAGACAACCGTGATCTCTTTGCATCGAGCTCTTGAATTAAATCTATACTGAAATGTATTTCAATATACCTCAATTGGAGAGAAATGAATTTTCCCTAAGAAAATAGACAAATGGGACTGTATTAAAGTTAGGTTCTACTCAGCAAAGGAAATAATTGATATAGGGAAGATACACCCTATCAAATGAAAGAAAACATTTGCAAACTACCCTGCAAAAACTAAGATGCAGAATATAAGATGCAGAACTTAACAATCAAAAAACCAAATATCCTTTTAAAAATGTGCACAGGACATGAATAGACATTTCTCAAAAGAAGATCAATGGTCAGCAGTTATATGAGAAAATGCCCAACATAATTAATCGTCACAGAAATACAAATACTTACAAATTAAAACCACAAGGTGGTATTAATTTAGTATAGTTAGAATGGTTGTTATTAAAAGCCACAAAAATGACAGATACTAGAAAAGATGTACAGAAAAGAGAACTCTTATTGCTTTGGGGGAATGTAAATTAATGCAACCAATATTGAAAACTATCCTCTGGGGGAAAGAGTCTCCCATGGAAACAGACACCTGTATTTTGCTGAATCCAGAGTTTTAGGAACTCTAGATTTCACTAGGGGTTATAGGAATGACTGTTATTTCCATCATTTGATTCTCAGAAAGGTGAATTTTGTATAGAAGAGACACATTACAATATATTGGTGCTGATATTAGAACATATACAATATCATGAAGGACATTACTTCGGTCTGCAAGGTGTTTGCTACACAGCTGGTAACATAAATGAATTTTCAGATAATTAACGATCATGCTCGTGGCTAGCCACTTCAGTGTTGCGAGAATGTTCAGTCCACAAACATCAGCCCATTGCCCGGATTTGTGTTGTGTAAAATAAGTTTTTTGTTCACAAGCAATGTTGTGCAGAATACTTAGGGGGTCATTAGGATAGTTTTATAAATACATTTTGGATAGGGAAGGAAAATCAATATGCAGAAAGTCTAATCTGGAAAGCACAAAGCACTGCCCTTTTAATAGCAAAGCTTTTATTTATTTTAAATTAATATGAGGGTACAAATGTTTAGGTTACATTATTTTCAATTCTAAGGTAAAGTTCAAGTTGTAGTTGTCCCTTCATGCAGGGACAGTGATGAACACCTTCACATTGTGCACATAAGGTGAGATCCCACCAGAGACCAGATTCCCTTCCTCTTCCCCCAGCCTCTCTCTCTCCCCACCTTACTAGACTTTATTTGTATTATATCTTTCATGTGGGCGTGTAGTTGTTTATATAGTGTTTTCATATTAGTATTGAGTACTTTGGATTTTTTTTCCCATTCTTGAGATACTTTACTAAGAAAAAGGTGTTTCAACTCCATCCAGGTAAACACAAAAGATGCATAGTCTCCGTCTTTTCTTATGGCTGAATAGTACCCGTAGTATACATATACCACAGTTTTGTTAATCCATTCATGGGTTGATGGGCATTTGGGTTGCTTCCACAACTTGGCAACGGTGAATTGAGCTGCAATAAGCATTCTGGTGCAAATGTTCTTATGGTAAAGTGATTTTTGTTTTTCTGAGTAGAGATCTAATAATGGTATAGTGGGATTGAATGGAAAGTTGACTCTTAGTTCTCTAAGAATTCTCCATACTTGTTTCCATGAAGGTTACATTAGTTTGCAATCCCACCAGTGGTGTAAAAGTGTTCTCTTTTCTCCACATCCACCTCAGGACTTGCAGATTGGGACTTTGTGATGTAGACTAATCTCACTGGAGTTAGGTGATATCTCAGGGTGGTTTTGATTTGCATTTCTCTGATAATTAGGGACAAGGAACATTTTTTCATGTGTTTGCTGGCCATTCATCTAGCATCTTCAAAGACATTTTTGCTCAAGTCTCTTGACCACTTATAAACAGGATTGTTTGCTCCTTTCTTCTTGATTAGTTTGAATTCTCTGTAGATTCCAGTTACCATCCCTTTGTCAGATTCATAACATGCAAAAAGCTCCCATTCCAAGGCTATTTATTTGCTTTGGTTGTGGTGCCGTTAGTTGTACAGAAGCTTTTTAGCTTAATCAGGTCCCATTTATTTATTTCTGGTGTTGCTACAAAGGTAAAGTTATTCACTGTTATCAGCATGTCAGCATATTCTTGGAGAATGACACAGTATTAGAGCTTAGTATTGATATCTGCTGTTAGCAGATTGATCACTTGGCCACAGTTAGCCAGATCTAGCTGGCTATCAAATCCCTTATTATTGAACGTAGTATAACACACATCCCCGATAACATGACCACTAAGTTTATATGCCTACTGGGGCTAGAACAGAGATGTCTGGGGTTAGAGATTGATGTGTATCTGTACACAGATCACCTTGTCCACATGGTTAGGAAGATTGTCATCCACTGAGATGCTATTTGGTTTTCCATCATGTGGCACACAAATAGCTTTATACTTTGTGTCCATTCAGAGAGAAAGTCTCCCTACATAATTTTCCCCCTCAATACCTTATCACCAGTTTTCCAATTGTGTTCCTTTCATGTGTCTGATCATCCAACGGTATAATTTGCCACTTTTCATGAATCAGTTTAGAGCCTTACAGCTGATACTTTCTCCTTCTTGACAAAATGAACAACCAGGTGCTCTGTTCAAAATTCTGTCCACTGGAAAGATTTTCCTTCATCATTTTTTAAGTGGCTTTCCAGCATGAGGCTATAGTTTTGTAGTTCTCCACTTTCAAGTAGTGTCAGCATATTATGTAGAATCATTTCTAAACAGGCTTGAATATTTTTTCAGTCTAGTGGGCAGAACAAAACACCACAAGAATTGAAATGGAGGAGGCAATTTAACAAGCAAATGAACAATGAACTGGTGAAATTGTGGAAAACTTGTTCAAACACCTTACTTGAGCCTTCAGGATATGCTTGAACTCAATCTCACATATAATAATTTTAATTAATAATGAAGTGCCACTGCATTAATTTTGTGTTCTGGTCAGTTAGAACATCCTTTTCCAATGTTCACATAATACATTTGTTGCTATTGGTTAAACACTAGGTCTCTATCTGGACCCTACAATATGCCCAAATCATTTTTCTCAACATGAAAGTAGTTATATCCAGAGAGTCGTTTGCGTTTATGCTAAAATCTTAAGGGCTGCCCTGGGGTTACCTACAAAAGCCTGGCAAATGCTCTATATGTCATGACTATTTGCCACATATTTTTAAAGCAAAATTGGATATGCTGAGTCATAGGATTTAAGAGACAGAGAAGTTTGTAAGCCGCCTAGACCTATTGAAGTATTTTGTAAAGATTTGAGCCACACGCAAAACTATCAGTTTGTCAGATTACTTGATAAAAATGTTAGGTTGCCAACCCCAAGTGAAGTATTTATCATCTTGCAAAATCTAAAATCTCAATCAACATTATACAGCTCTCTTACTTCCAGGAGAGGCTAAGTGCACCAACTAATATTTCAAGCTTGCCAGACTACTAAATCATTAGAAAGCAAGATGAAAAACTAGAATTCATGGAGTTGGACTGCAACAAGCAAAGGTAAGTGAAACTTGAACTTCCATTGGAATTTGCATTAATCGCTTACTGCCATGAATCCTTCAATTTTTATAATGTGAATGACTTGCACTAGGGCTGGTGAACTTTAAAATGGAAACTCGAAAGAATTTGGCCAAGTACTTGAAGGGGTAAATATTTTGTATGAGTTATTGGAGTTACTAGTATAAGTGCTACTTTATGCTAATGAAATAATTTGGGAGATTATGATAATCTGAGTGTACTGCACTGCACCTGACTTTACATCCCATTTTGGAGGGTAAACATAGGCTATTACTTCCTTTTGCCGTGTAACACTTGCACAAATTTCTTTGAGACCAGCACTAAACTAGACCCATATAGGGAAAGGAATTCCAGAAAACATAGTTGCAGTTTAGCTAAATTGATATAATATAATAACAATAACACAGTAATCATCACCATTTGAATTTCTACCTCTACATGTGACAGCCAGAATCTTGGTAATTATTTTGAATTTTTTACTTTAATATCTAAAAATTTATTAATGTGCACTGTATCTTTTTGCAGTTTTAACTCAGTTTTGGACACCAAACTCTTTTTTCAAGGTAGATAAAAAGAAGTGACTATAGAATATGTTGAAAGTACAATAAATAGGCCTTGTTAATATACAGAATTAAATTTATGATTTAAATTTATGTGAGGGAAGAATGAATCAAGAACCTCTTCTGGTTTCGATTATGAGCAATGATGTGAAATGCTTTGTTATTTCTTGAGATGAAAAGTCTGTCTAGGCATAATTCTGACAAAGAGTTAAAGGGGTAGAAATTCAAGAGTAAAGTCAAATTTGAAAATATAAAATTTGAGATTATTGTAAATACTCAAGTGAAGATATTGATCAGTTTAAATCATATATTTTTTTTTAATGTAAGCCAAATTAGTCAAATGCTACTGATTTCATATGCTTCTAACACCTAATATTTTATAGCATAAATGAGTTCTGGAGTATAAAGAAAAGTTCAGATTTATAGAGATATTTGGGAAGCATTGAAATATTGATGTCATTAAAAGCCATTAAGCTAGAACAGATCGTGTTGGAACAATGTGTAAGTGAAAAAAAGGAGCCCATGGGTGATCCAGGAGCGGAATAGTATTTATAGATCAAGAATAGATAGAAAATATGACAAGAAACCTCAGAATGAGCAGCTGAATTGACTTAAATTCTTTGTATTCTTTTGAACAAAATATTGAAACTATTTTTTGGCTGTGATCTTTTAGCATTGCTATGTTTCATTGCTTGCCACGTTATTAAGGTAATAAAATTTTCTGAGTAGCAATGAGTCTAAAAACTTGGTTCTTGATTTAATAAAGAAATCGAGTAAATCTTTTCAAATTTTCACAACCCTATGACTTATCTAACTGCAATATTCAATGTTTTTATATGCAGCTCTACTTTCTACCAACTATCCCATAAAGTACTAAGGGGTTAGGAAAGACTAAAAAAAAAAAAAAAAGAAAAAGAAAAAAAGAAAGAAATAACACAGCCATAATTCTTCCCTGTATTAGCTCATGCAAGAAATTTAACATAAAGGTTCCAGTCTCCTATTTTCTTGATTAATGTTACAGTGTGAACTGAACATTTCAACTCTTTGCCTTCAACAGTTCATTGACGCATTTATCTTTATATTCAGGTGCCCCCACCTAAGACAAATGTATACTTGTCTTCTGTATTTAGGCAGCATTTTAGAATTCTGTATATTTGTTGTTGTTGTTTTTCATCACTGAATTCAAATTGTTTAATGATTTCTTCATTCATGTCTTTTAACTATACAATACACTTTATTGTGTACTCAGATTCATGGAATTTGGAGGCGACATCTGATTGAGTATTTTCTATTCAGGCTGTTTACTTTGTAGTCAAACATTCTTTAAAGGCATTTTAGTCTCCCCCGACACACACGCACATTTCTGTCAGTTCCTATTTGGAAAGGTTAATTGAGACCCGGAGTCTCAAAGCCTCTGATACAGGTGCAACTTCTGCTGGCCTTAATAGTTTTCTTTGAATTTGCTGCCAGTTCTGATTCTACATGTAAATATTTAACTGAGTTGGTTTACAAGAGTGGGGAAGCAAAGTTACCATAATATAATGTATGATATGAGAAAACTAACTTTCATTTCTGCATACTTCCTTTGCAAATGTCTTGGTGGTTGTCAAATTTGCAGATGTCTTCCTTACTGCTCTTCCTTAAACCCTCAACCTCCTTTGGAACTGCTGAGTCTACTGGGAGATAAGGCAGCACATTTGCAGGAGCCCACGCTGTTTTAATTAACTTGCCTTAATGTCACTGAGGAGGTGGTGTTGAGGGGGCCCTTTGCCATGACCCTTAACTCTTGAAAAGTGAATGTCTTATGACAGACAGCCAGCTTTGAACTGTTCACTCTGGACTGCTGACATATTGGGTGGCAGGAGGAGGAGTTTACTTGTTTTTTTTTTTTTTTTTTCTTGTTTCTTTGTTTCTTTCTTTTTTTTATTGAATCATAGCTGTGTGCCTTTATGCGATCATGGGGCACCATACACTGGTTTTATAGACGTTTGACACATTTTCATCACACTGGTTAACATAGCCTTCCTGGCATTTTCTTAGTTACTGTCTTAAGACATTTACATTCCACATTTACTAAGATTCACATATACCCTTATAAGATGCACTGCAGGTGTAATCCCACCAATCGCTCTCTCTCTGCCCACCTTCCCCCTCCCTCCCCTCGCCTTTTACCCTTCCCCCTATTCTTG
>CAUYPK010164954.1:0-54387 GCA_963574355.1 Loris lydekkerianus | reverse complement strand
ACCCATTCCCTTGATGTCCACAATATCACTTTTCCTTGTAGATTCGCATATATGTGGCCAAAGGAACAACTCCATGTTTTCTAAAAGGCCTAGAGAACATGTATTGGGTGCCTCTCCTCTTTCCCTTTGTGTTTGTCATTTGGTGAATTACTGAAAGATGGCGTCTCTGGACGAAAGGCTTTTTTTTGGGGGGGGGGGGACAGAGTCTCATTCTGGTGCTATGGCATCAGCCTAGCACATAGCAACCTCAAACTTCTGGGCTCAAGTGATCCTCCTGCCTCAGCCCCTGAGAGGCTGGGACTACAAATAAGCACCACCACACCTAGCTAATTTTTTTATTTTTAGTAAAGATGGTATCTCACTCTTGTTCAGGCTAGTCTTGAACTCCTGAGCTCAAGGGATCCCCCCCAGAGCGTTAGGATTATAAGCATGAGCTGCCTTGCCTAACCTCAACTAATTAATTTTATTACACTTGAAAAAAGTCTTCCAAGTGTTGTTAGCATCTGCTAACTCTCCAGAATTCCAGCTCCAAAGAGAAAGGAGCTATTGGCGAGTTAATCAGAAAGGGGCAATGCCTGGGAGTCAGATGCACTGGGTTTAAATCCAAGATCTGCCACTTGTCAACTAGGTGACTTTTGGTAATAATAATTGCTCCCAGTTCCCGAGTGCATTCCATGTGCCAAACAATTTATACATATCATCTCATTTCATCCTCATAATAAACAGGGAGGTACACATTATCAATTATCTCCATTATACAAATAAATAAATGAAGGCCAAGAGAAATTAAACTATCGGCTCAGGGTTGTACAAATCACAAATGACAGAGAGGGAACATGAACCAGGTATACATGACTCCAGAATTCTTAAATCCAATGCTGTACTTCCTCCAAATTACAAAGCACAATCCTTAAGTTATTTAACTTTTATGAGTTTTGGTTTCCTCACCTATAAAACGATCACCTGTAAAGCACCTAATAGCAATGACTAATGACTGAATGGTTACTATATTCCAGGCAGTTTTCTAAATGCTGGCATTCTTTCATGTAAATCTCACAAAGTCCCAATAAATAGGAAATATCCCCATTTTACAGAGGAGGAAACTGGGGCTTAAAGGAGTGAAGAAACGAACCCAGATCACACACAGCTTTGAGGGGTAGAGCTGGGATTCTAATTTGAGCCTGTGCAGCTCCAGAGCCCTCACTCTTTCCACTTCCATAACAATTGTCTCAAAAAGCCCTACTGAGGAAGATATGGTAAATACACAGAGAGGATGCCAGGAACATAGGAATGGAGGGAATTCATTCTAACAGAGGGTAATAGGACAGCTTTATGAGAATACAGAAATTTGCTTGATAGGAATTTACTTTAGCCCACAATCCCTTGGGCTCTTTCTTTCCAACTTGGGTACAGCAGAATGGCTCCCGCAAAGAAGGGTGGCAAGAAGAAGGTTCTTGCCATCAATAAGGTGGTTACTCACGATTACTTCATCAACATTCACAACCACATCCATGGAGTGAGCTTCAAGAAGCGTGCCCCTTGGGCACTCAAAGAGATCCAGAAATTTCCCATGAAAGAGATGGGGACTCCAGATATGTGCATCGATGTCAGGCTCAACAAAGCTGGCTGGATCAAAGGCTTAAGGAATGTCCCATACCGCATGTCCAGTTGTGCAGAAAACTTCATGAAGATTCACTAAACAAGCTCTAAACTCTGGTTACCTATGTACCTGTTACCACTTTCAAAAATCTACAGACAGTCAACGTGGTCTAACTGGTGATTGATACACCAAAAGTTATAAAACCATCAAAAAGAAAAAAGAAAGAAATTTACTTTCATGCCATAGAGCCTCAGAAATACATACATCTGTCTGTTTCATAAAATTAGGTACAGCCTTATTATGTAACAATGTCGACACTAAAGAAGCATGCCAGACCCTTGTCATAAACATGCCTAATAAGTAAATAAGTAAAGTGGGTACCGCATCTTACTCGTGTTAGGACTACTTCCCCCTCCCTTTCCCAACTACCCTGACAGCATCTACAATAGTGCACTCGAAAGATATTTCCAAAAGGAGTAAGTGAATGATACCTCAGGCAAGATTCGGTTCAGGGCCTTGCTAATTTGGGGATGCTGTAGTCCCAAAGCTCAAAGACCCTTTTCCCTCTCATCTTTCTCTTGTACCTCCGACAAGCCGGCAGGTTGAGTGACAGGGACCCACCCTACCAGAGATGATTTATGGTTCTTTGTTTTACAAATCCTCTCGCATTCCTCCCCACAGCCAATTCATCATGACATTTAAAGGAAACTTAGGTTAGTGAACTATCGCTCACAGCCCTGAAGACAATTGTTCAGAGCCACTTCTCTAGTTTTCAGTTCTAGAAAAGACCATTGCTCTACCAGGAATATCTTAGTTTTCCCACTTCTCTACCAGGAATATCATAGTGTTTTCCCAAGGACCCAGAAAATGCCTTTAGGTCTATCTTAGGGAATTTCACGTACTCAGCCTGAGCAATGAAAAGAAAGGAGAAGGCACGCATGCAGCTAACTGACATGGGAAAGCAATGCTGTGTAATGGCTCCACGATTACACTACTGTAATAGAAGGCCCAAGGAAGATATAAGCACGCTATTTCAGCCTAGGATGCAAAATAACTTTGCAAAGATGCCTCTGCCATCAAAATGATGATGGCAAAGTGAAACTTCTTTTATTCTTCATGCCATTAATGTAAGCTGATGTTATATTGATCTTATACATAGATCCTATGTAGAGTAGACCCTTTGTCATGGCTACAGGAGTAAAAGAAGAGTAAGCACTTCCTGCCTCTGTTACTAAGCTTATTTCAGTCACATCACTCCTAGGGTACGGTCTATGTTGCCCTTATCTTGACTGTCAGTATAGTCAGTAAAACTGAGACTTAATCACTTGGGTAAAATCACATATGAAAGAGATCATGTAGAAATGGGCACTTTTTGTTTTATTTATTGATAGTTATATACCATCCTTTCTGTGAAAAGAATGATGGCTGTCGGATACTAATTCTGATACTGTATAACCAAGCTGAGATGAAGCCATCTCATTTCCTACTGCACAGTGTTAAATAAACCCATTGCTACTCTCTATGTCTCATTTTCCCTTTGTATACAATTAGGAGATGAAAGTTTTGCTTCCTATCCTCCTAAAAGACAAGAAACTCAAAATGCAACATAAAACAAGAGGTATTTTATAAAACGTGTTCCCAAAAGTTGGGCCGACACCTCAATTCAGTGAATCACATACTTTAAAGTGTACCAAGGAATCTCACATAATATTCTTTTTAAAATACTTAAGCCCCTTATGTAACAGCTTAGAAAATTCAAATTTTAAGTAATACGTTTGTTTAAAAAAGGTTTAATTTACAAAGTTCCTTGAGTTCACCCTAGGCACTTGGAGGTATAAAATATCTTTATTATGTATATTGTCAGGTAGAACATTTATCATGTACTATCGCTGCTTCCCACTTCTTAAATGTAAGCATTTACTTTTGATCTAGATGGTATTAGCATTTTATTGTTCATCCCAATTGATTCTGTTTTGGTTTTGTTATCTGTAAAATAAAAGTCTATCCTAAAGCAATTAGGTTAAACAAAAAGCATGCATTTAAATAGAGAGCAAGACTTTTAAAACATTAGCTCTTTATTATACAATTTGTTAACATTCACATTCATTATTAGTATCAAACATGACAATCTGATTTTGATCTTTCCCCAAAACTGAATGACAAATCAGTATATTGATTACAGCCTTTGTCTTGTTGTAGCTTAGCAAACTCCTCAAGGGTGCTTTACTTTTCTTTTTAAAAACCTTTTTATTTTTGGTGGGGCACGATGGTTCACACCTGTAATTCTAGCACTGTAGGAGGCCAAGGCAGGTGGGTTGCCTGAGTTCAGGAGTTCCAGACCAGCCCGAGCAAGGAGACCCTGTCTCTCCTTTAGAAAAACTAGCCAGGCATTGTGGAAGGTGCCAGGTACTCGAGAGGCTGAGGCAAGAGGATCTCTTGAACCTAGAAGTTTGAGGTTGCTATGAGCTATGAATGATGCCATGGCAATCTACCCAGAATGAGACTCAGTCTCAAAAAAAAAAAAAAAACTTTTTATTTTTATATACTTTCAAACTTATAGAACAGTTGTTGGGCCAGGTATGCTAGTAATGTGGGAGGTCAAGGCAGGAGGACTGCTTGAGGTCAGGAGTTTTGAGATCAGCCTCAGCAACAGTGAAACACCATCTCTACAAAAAGTATGAATGGTGGTACGCTCCTAGTGGTACGCTCCTAAAGTCCCATCTACTCAGGAGGCTGAGGCAGGAGCATCACCTGAGCCCAGGAGTTTGAGGTTGCAGTGAGCTATGATGATGCCACTGTACTCTAGCTGGGGTGACAGAGCAAGACCCCATCTCAAAAAAGGGAGAAAAGTTGTAGAAATAGTACAAAAAATCCTACATACACCTCACTTAATTTCCTAAATGTTAGTATTTTACCACATTTCCTTTATCATTTATACTTTGATCATTTTGTTAACAGCGTCTGACAGATTTTTCCACTCTAAATTTACAGCTTTTCCCTTTGTAATCAATAAATATCTTGTGGGGACATACTTTGTTACTATGTAAATATCCTGTTTCTTATCCAAATTTCACCCACTAGTTTTCCCATCCATTGGTGATCCACTTATTACTGTGGTTGTCAAATAGTGATTTTCTAATTCCATCATTCGTTCTACATGTATTAGTTGACATTCTACTATAACGATTTACTTTCCCTTCTCCCACATTTAATTATATACCTATATATTTTATCCAATGAGTTACATTACTATCATTATTTGTTTTTATGCTTAATTGCCCCACATCTGGCCAGCAGGAATCCCTTCAGAATGATTCTTGGACATTTTGATATATCCCTTATTTTTTGAGCACTTCCTAACTTGCGAGCTTAATAAGATGTTCAAGGCTCATCTTGTACTTTCCTAGCCCTGAAACCAGCCAATTCTCCAAGATACTCTGGTGACTTTTTTTTTTTTTTTTTTTTTTTCTGGTCCATTTCAATAGCGAACAGAATTTAGAAACAAAGATCTGGAAGGTAAGTGTGCTCATTGCTCCTGGAGTGTCATTGTTTCTGGGCCTTCTCAGGGAATAGAGCTAGGGGATACATACACATATAGGGGTGTGTGTGTGTGTGTGTGTGTGTGTGTGTGTGTGTACATGCATAGGTGTGCGCACCCACCATGAACCATACCAAGACCCATCTTAAAAAACATGAGTTTATACTGCCAAGTCCAAATTGAATCCAATACTACAGGATTCATTACACTGTTCTCTCTTTCCAGATTTGTAACTCTCTTCTTTTTCAATGAGGAAATTAAATTCTATCATTCATAATATATTTACTTATTTGTCTAATCCTAGAATACACAGAAGTAGTTTTAGAATTGCTACCCCCCCAAAAACCCACCACTGCAAAAAAAAAAAAAAAAAAGAGAACTGAAGCTTGAAATTCATTTACAGTTCATTTATTTATAGTCTAAGAATACATAGTAAAACAATTCTGACTGGGCATTTTGGAAGGCCGAGGTGAGAGGATTACTTGAGCTCAGGAGTTCAAGACCAGGCTGAGCAAGAACAAGATCTCATCTCTACAAAAAACAGAAAAATTGGGCAGTGCCTGTGGCTCAGTGAGTAGGGCGCTGGCCCCATATACCAGAGGTGGTGGGTTCAAACCTGGCCCCAGCCAAACTGCAACAAAAAAATAGCTGGGCGTTGTGGGGGGCGCCTGTAGTCCTAGCTACTCTGGAGGCTGAGGCACGAGAATCACCTAAGCCCAAGAGCTGGAGGTTGCTGTAAGCTGTGACACCATGGCATTCTACTGGGGGTGACTTTGGGTAAAAACAAACAAACAAACAAACAAAAAAAAAAAACAGAAAAATTAGCTGGGTGTGGTGACATGCACCTGTAGTCCCAGCTACTCTGGAAGCCAAGGCAAGAGAATCACTTGAACCCGGGAGTTTGAGGTTGACGTGAGCTATGATGATGCATGGCACTCTACTCAGGGTGACAGAGTGAGACTCAGTCTCAAAAAAAAAATTTTTTTTTCAAAAAAATAATGCTGTTTAAAAAGGAATACTCAAGAAAAACGTGATGCCCAGCCGGGCGCGGTGGCTCATCCCTGTAATCCTAGCACTCGGGGAGGCCAAGGGAGGTGGATTGCCTGAGCTCACACGTTTGAGACCAGCCTGAGCCAGAGTGAGACCTGGTCTCTAAAAATAGCCGGGCGTTGTGGTGGGCGCCTGTTGTCCCAGCTACTCTGGAGGTTGAGGCAAGAGAATCACTTGAGCCCAAGAATTTGAGGTTGCTGTGAGCTATGACACCACGGCATTCTACCAAGTGTGACAAAGTGAGATTCTGTCTCAAAAAAAAAAGAAAGAAAAGAAAAGATTGTCACTCCCTGTCCCCTCTGTTTAGTCTCCATCCCCTACTCACTTTCTATAAGTAACCGATCTCATTGGTTTCTGGTTTATCCTTCCTGTTTTTCTTTTTTTGGTCAAAAAAAAGCCAGACACCTGTGTATGTTCTCACTTCCCCCTTTACTAATTACCTTCTACTATTTCTCCTTACATAAATAGTAGCATTCTACAGATACTCTTTTGTACTTTGCATTTTTCACCAGACAATATATCCTAGAAATAATTCCTTAGCAGTTCACAGACATCGTCCTCATTCCTTTTTACAGATGTGTAGTATTCTACTATGTGCTCGTACCATAGTTTATTCAACCACTCTCCTCCACATGGGCATCTAACAGAGTGAGACTCAGTCTCAAAAAAACAGATAATCCACATCTTGATTATTTTGCAAATACAAATGGTGCTGCAGTAAATAAACTTATATATGTATTTTTACACTGCAGGAGGTGTATGTTCGGGGTCAATTCTTAAGATTACTAGGCCAAAATAAACACATTTGATGCTGTTTTGGATACCTATAAACCTTTTTTTTTTTGGAGACAGAGTCCCACTCTATAGCCCTGGGTAGAGAGTATGCCTTAGCATCAGCCTAGCTCATAGCAACCTCAAACTCCCGGGCAAAGCAATCTTCTTGCCTCAGCCTCCCCACTACCTGGGATTATAGGTTCATACCACCACACTCAGCTAATTTTTCTATTTTTAGTGAAGACTGATTTTTGGTCTTGCTCAGGCTGGTCTAGAAGGGATAACTACCAGGTTTTATTTTTTATTTATTTTTTTAAGACAGAGTCTTACTCTGTCACCCTGTGTAGAGTGCCATGGCATCATCATAGCTCACAGCAACCTCAAATTCTTGGCCTTAAGAGATCCTTTTGCCTCAGCCTCCTGAGTAGCTGGGACTATAGGTGCCTACCACAACACCTGGCTAGTTTTTCTTTTTTTAGTAGAGATGAGGGTCTCACTTTGCTTGAGCTGGTCTCAAACTCCTGAGTTCAAGCAATCCACCTGTCTTGGCCTCCCAGAGTTCTAGAATCACAGGCATAGTTTTTCTATTTTTAGTAGAAACAGGGTCTCCTTTTGTTCAATCCACCATCTCCACCTCCCAGAGTGCTAGGATTACAGGTGTGAGCCACCATGCTGCTGGCCTTTACAAGGTTTTAATATGGTTTTTAGAGTAGTGTTTGTGATAATATTCATTACATATTTGTCCACATAGATGTAATTTGTTTTGTTTTGTTTTTGTGAGACAACGTCTTGCTTTGTCACCCAGGTTAGAGTGCAGTGGCATGACCATAGCTCATGGTAATCTTGAATACACATGTTTGAGGTATCCTCCTGCCTCATCCTCAAAAGTAGTGAGGACTACTGGCACACACCAGCAGGCCTGGCTAATTTTTTAAAGATTTTTTTAGAGATGGGGTCTCACAATGTTGGCCAGGCTGGTCTCAAACTCCTAGCCTCAAGCAATCTTCTTGGCTCTCCAAAGTAGTGGGAATATAGGTGTTAGTTACTGAACCTAGCTCACACAGGTGTTTTTGTTTTAGATTTTGAGTCACCAGACTTTATATGTCTTTTATGCATCACAATTTTACCTTAACAAATGCATTCTGGTGATTATCAGCAATTGAATAACAGAATTATTTCTGAGTAGTATTCTATTCAATTTTCATTTATTTAATCAGATTTTAGCTCTAATAGTAATAATGGAGAAAAAGGATATCTTAGATATTCTTACATATAATAGGTATGTAAGGCTGGATCGCATTCTGCCTTTGGGAATGATTGGGGACATAGTATTTGTACATCTCTAAGGACAAAGTATTTCCTCCCAGCAGAGCTGATGATCTGAAGTTGCTAGAAACATGATGAATAGTGAAGGGAGCTGGTCTTTTGGTGCTAGAGGCCTTGGTTAATTATACTGTAAATCATGCGAACATCGACATGTTGAACAAAAAGCTTCTCCGGACATCTTCTCCTTCTCACTAAAAACAACAGTTCTTTAAAAAATAGGCAGATTGGTAATTATCTCAAGCTGAGAATATACAAAATGCTGACATTAACCCCTGAGGATGCAGAGAAGTTTTATAGCTTTGAAGTCTGTAAGGCATTTAAAAAATGTCTTTTAAATATGATTTGACACTCTTGATTAGGCATGCTAGGAGTAAGAACAACTAACTCCCACCCCCGACTCCCTCAGACTATGTTCAATACTATAACATTATTCTGGAGTTTTATTATTTCCACCTTTGTTTGGTGGTGGCTTCCCTTATATAGAGTCTAGGATTCACAGTAATTGTCTACCCCTTAGAAAAATAAATGTTTTATTTGGAAAACTTTGTGGGATTTGGGCTTTCACAGATGGAGATCAAAGATAAGAATTAGTCCTCTGCTCCACTGCTGACCAATAATAATGTTAACAAATCCTCCCCTGCCCCTTCATCTTCTACACTACAAAGCAAAAGAATCCTCCTGTGGTGCAGTTTGGTATTTTAACACTTTTGCTTTATCATTTGTATTTTGATCACTTAATTTACATGGTATCTGCCAGGTTGCTCCATTGTAAATTTTCTATTTTTCTCTTTGTAATTAATAAATAGCTTGGCATACTTTATGATTATATAAACCTCCTGTTTCTGATATGTGGTAAAGAGTTTCATGAAGAAGCCACGAATACATAATAAGGCTCCTAACTCTGAAATATAGTATTATTTAAGTCACTTCATACCAATTAGTCTATATCTGAAGAAAAGAAAAGTTTTATTAGTTGATGTTTTAGACTTGGCAACAATAATGTGACATAATGCAGCCTTGTTTGAAAGGCTCAAGATGGCCAGGCCGGGTGGCTGACACCTGTAATCCTAGGACTCTGGGAGGCTGAGGTGGAAGGGTCACCTGAGGTCAGGAGTTTGAGACCAACCTGAGCAAGAATGAGACCCTCATCTCCACAAAAAACAGATAAATCAGCTAGATGTCTTCGAGTGTGCCTGTAGTCCCAGCTACTAAGGAGGCTAAAGCAGGAAGATTGCTTGAGCCTGTGTGTTTGACATAGCAGTGAGATTAAATGATGCTACTATGCTCTACCCAGAATGACAAGAGTGAGACTTTGAATCAAAATAATAATAGTAATAACAATAATAAAACAAAGAGCTCAAGGTTTAGAAATACATATATTGGGTTCAAAATCCAGCACGGCCCCCTACTACCTACACATGAGAGGCAAGCTACTTAATATCTCTGACAGCTTCAGTTTCTTCCTCAGAAAAATGAGAATACTGTAATATCAACCTCATAGAGCTGGTGTGAGTTTAATGAGCTCATATAATCTGAAAATTGCCCAGGATTCAATGTGGCACACATTTGGCACTCAATAACTATCAATAAATAATAATAGGGATATTATTTTTGTTAGATTTAAGTACTCATGAAAATTCTTTTCGGATGGAGGCATTCTGCCATATTATACACCTATCCCATGGATCCAACCTTAAGTCAAGAGCTAATTTGGAAATAGGAAAGCATATTCCACTGTAAATTCTCCCCCAGGGAACTAAACTGTGAGGTCTATGGACCCAGAGTTCATGCCAACTCCTTACTTCAGTGTGGACTATAGATTTAGAGGTTAGTAAGACGCCTCTAGGGAGCCCTATTCCAACAAGACTGGAGTGCCACCATGAGGTCAGTGTTGGTCCTGGGGATATTTACTTGAATTCTGTCTTGATTACAAGAATATGTGAGTAGTTACATTTACATTGCATTGCATTTGCATTAAAGCCTGAAAAATACACTTTGTTGACTCCTGATGTCAAAAAAAATCATAAGAATTTGTATTTCTAAAGTATTAGAGTATTGGTGAATCCTGAGGATTTGAAATTGAAAACTTATCCCAGGAAAAGTAAGTTTTTTTTCTCACTGTGAATGGCTGCTAGGTTTAGTATTATATCTACAGTCAATCACTTTTTCCTCAACTTACTTTTTAATTAAGACTCCCCAGATTCTAGCCCCTTCATAAAAAAATAATAATTCCTATTTCCAAATAAATTAGAAACTCTACTCAGGTGTCCCACAGAAATTTCAAACTCAACCTGTTCAGAATTAAACTTCTTATATGGTCCTCACATAAGCCCAGCCCTCCAGGATCGCCCATTTCCATGAACAGACTCATTCTCACTCAGTCACCTAAGTTTCAAACCTGGGAGTTATTTATGTTTCTTCCACCACCCCACCTTCCCACATCCAATTAATTTATCTCCTTAATGTCCTTTAGAACTGCTTCCTTCTCGTTGTCCCGCTGCTCCTGCCTTCTTCTCTCACTACACTACTCCTTCAATATTCTCCTGTTCTCCCTGACTCTGGACTTGCCTCTCTTCTACATCGCTGTTAGAGTGATATTGCTGATAGAGTAATTAAAAACTTTTTATACTACTAGCTTAACATCCTTTAATTGATCAATGCCTACAAGATCAATGCCAAACTCCTCCGTGCACACAAAAGGCCCTTCAAAAGCTAGTTCCTTCCCATATGTCCAGTTCCACTTCTGGCTACATCATTCACTTCTAGCATTGTTGAACCCCTACTAGATCCCCAAACACAAAAGGCTGTTTCTATGATGCCTTACATTTATTCCTGCTGTTCTCTCTACTTAAATACCTTTACCTGTCTTTTCCAACTGGTCAACATCTCTTTATTTTATTTTATTTTTTGAGACAGAGTCTCATGTTGTCGCCCTCAGTAGAGTGCCCTAGTGTCATAGCTCACAGCAATCTCAAACTCTTGGATTCAAGTGATTCTCTTGCCTCAGCCTCCCCAGTAGCTGGGACTACAAACGCCTGCCACAACGGCTGGCTGTTTTTAGAGAGGGGTTCTCGCTCTTGCTCAGGCTGTTCTCAAACCCATGAGCTCAGGCAATCCACCCACCTGGGCCTCCCAGAGTGCTAGGATTACAGGTGTGAGCCACCATGCCTGGCTATTTTTTTATTTTAAAGCTATGCAAGCTTAATCTTCTCTACAAAGCCTTTCCTAACTCCACAAAACCCACCGCATCCTGCCACCCCAGAGCAACTACTCCCTCATGTCCTATAACTTATACCATACTTTTTTTTTTTTTTAACCAATTAAGAATCATTTTATTTCTCAGGAAAATGTTGGTCTCTATTGGCAATAATGTTAGTTAACATCCCACAACTAAGCATACCTAAAAGTAAAATTTTCTTTTATTCTGTAATTCACAGTTACCTACCATATACCATCTCTCCATCCCCTCAATAGGGTCTTAATTGTCCACTTGGTCAGTATTTCCACTTCACTTTCATGCTACAGCAGTGAGGATGGAAAAATAGGGGAGGATGATAAATAAGGAAAACAGTGGAACGAGCTCAGTAACCATCCCAGCTGAGGCAACGTTTATAAAATTAAGCCCTGTTTTAGAACAATAACATATTCTTCCTCTTGCCTACATTCTGGTTTGCTTAACATGCACATACCAGTTGCTTAATTAGTGATGGCCCTAAAATCCCCTTCCAGACACCTATGTAGAGGGAGGTATGCCTAGCCCAACCCATTTAAACCAACTAAAAAAGCAGCATAGTCCTCTTTGGGACAAGATCATTGTGCTACAGGTGCACCTAGTATGGAAGCAGAGTAACTAGCTCATTGTTGCTTGGAGGAGCCTGCCTCTTTGGTGCAGGCCTTGAAGATAGCTGCATCCTCAGTGATGGTCAAGCACCCAGAGAAACCTCTGGCCTCAGAGATGCCCATGTCTCCAGAGAAGCACTTGGCCTCAGAAATACCCATGTTTCTAGCAATACCAGTGACCTCAGAGCTATCTCTGGCCCCAGAGATACCCAAGTCTCCAGAGAACCCCATAGATTCAAAGATGCCGATGTCTTAAGAGATTCCTATGTCTTCAGAGATACCTGTGTCTCCAGAGATACCCACTTATCCAGAGATATTTATGGCCCAAATGCTTCCCATAGTCCCCCAGCAGTCATAGTGGAGGTCTGCACACAGGCTTTTTACTTGATCCATCCGAGCTCAGACGCCTCTTTTCCTGGACAGGGTGCCATTCTCCATCAAGGTATTCAGGTCTCATGGATACCCATAAAGCCAAGAGGATTGCTCAAAGGACTTCTCAGATGCTGGGATAATAAATTCCTTAATTGAGAGCAGGTACAGACCTCTTCTGGTAGCTCATCATGGCTTTCAGTTTCTTTTTTAGTTCATGCACATTGGCCTCCAGCATTGCTCCCCATTCTTAATTTCCAGGAGATTCTCTACCACACTCTGCTTGGGCTGCAGCCCTTTGTCAAAGCGATTATACATTCTGCACCAGAACCCATGTTTCCTTCCGTGCTGCACCAGAAGCCTTGACATGTATCAGGTAAGTTGCAGTAAGATCCTAGTAATTTCACATTTTCTACCTTGGGTACCGTGATATGGTCCATGACCTCAATTCCTGCCACTTGAAGACCCTGCCACCATTCCCGCCACCTGGCCCAACTATACCATACTTTCTAAAGAATTTTCTTGTTTGTTTGAAAAGACCTCTCTATTCCAAGCAGACTCTAAGTCACTTGAGAATAAGGACTAGATCTAATTCATTTCTGCATCTCTGCCTTGACATGCTGGAAACGCTGTAAAAACAATAATAGCAAAGTTTGTTGAATGATAAGCAGGGAGTAGAGGAGAAAAAGTTTTTAACAATATACTTTTAGCACATGGAGTGATCACTCTGTTCATAACAACTTATCCCAACCAGCTCCCACTGAAGCGTTTTACACATTTTGTATTTTCACTGGCTACAGTTGAGAAACCATGTGTGTCTACCAGGCAGACCATACCAGTTTCTAGAGAAATTCCAGTTATACAAAACCATGATTCAATTTCCTCATCACTTTTATTGACAATGCTTCTAAATTGTTTTGTTTTTTCCCCAACAGGAAATGGTTTCTTAATGAGTCAGCTGGACATTGGCAAGGTACTAAATGGTATGACAGTTTCTATCTGACTTCATTTATTCACTCAGCCAAAATTTATTACAAAGCACCAAACAAAAGACATAGGTCCATTTCTAAAATTCATAAAGTTAGCAGTTTCATGGATCTTTATTTTATTTCACTTCATTGATTCAAAAAGATTTATTGGCTTTGCGCCTGTGGCTCAAGCAGCTAAGGGCCCGCCACATACACTTGAACTGGTGGGTTTGAATCCAGCCCGGGCCCACCAAACAACGACAGCTGCAACCAAAAAATAGTTGGGTGTTGTGGCAGGCGCCTGTGGTCCCAACTACTTGGGAGGCGGAAGCAGGAGAATCGCTTGAGACCAGGAGTTTAAGGTTGCTGTGAACTATGACAACACAGCATTCTACCAAGGGTGAAAAAGTGAGACTGTGTCTAAAAAAAAAAACAAGTTACAGGGGTTCAGGCTACATTCAGAGGACTATGGAGAATCATGACAGGTTTTTAAGCAGAGAAGCAAGATGGTCCCATTTGGGCTTTAGAAATATACTTCCAGTAGTGTTTCTTAACCTTGACTGCAATTAGAATAACTTGAGAAGCTTTCAAAAATTACTAGGGAGTTACTCTCAAACAATTAAGCCAGAATTTCTGGGGGTGGGACCCAGTTTTCTTCTTCTTTTTTTTTTTTTAAATTCTTTGAAGCGTCTACTGTGTGGTTAGAGTCAAGAACTACTGCTCTCAGAGGGAGACTGAAAGATGGAAAATGACTAATATTTATTAGGTACCTCATATGTTTGAGACTTTGTTCCAAATAAGTATACAATAACTACAATCTACATATAGTAGGATTTGATATGTATCTAGTATCCTGACTCATCTCAAGCATTTTGATCCTGTGTGGTGAATAATTATGCTACTCCTAGCCTTCAAGGTAGATATTACAATCCTACAATCTCTGTTTTACCAATGAGGAAACTGAAGCATATAACAATGAAATAACCCATCCAAGATTATCAAAAATATTAAATGACACAATTGAATTCAAATGCAAGTCTCTCTGATGCCCCAAACCTGTGGTCCTTCCAGTACACACCACTGCCTATGAGTCTAGATTAATCCTCAAAAGAATTCTAAAGTAGGTATCATAATCTTCATTTCACAAATGAGGCCTATTTGAGTAGGCCACAACTAACAGGTGCAGAAACTGGGAGGGATTTAAATTCAGACCTGTATAACTACAAGTCCATACTTATAAAGGTAAAATATATAGCACATATTCAATACTCTGAAAGGAGGAAAGCAAATTGAGTTATTATTATAATCCAAAGTATTATTCCTAATAGACAGGGCCATTTCTAGGTGTTTCATCCTCCTACTTGGGTCCTAGGAGGCTAATAATCCCAGGGCCTTTAGGGGGAGGGGATGGGAAGAGAACAGAACTCTGCCATAACACCCATTATATTTACCTGGAAAAACTTTAACCTTGGTTAAGTCCAACATCACACTTTTTCATACACTTATCTAAGCAGCTGAATGACTACTAATTTGTCCCTTCCTAAATTGTCTCAAATCTCAAATGGGCATTCATTGCTCACCTACTACCTTTCCTCAGTAAGTTCATTTTTTCTTTTTGAGACAGAGTCTCACTATGTCACCCTCTGTAGAGTGCTGTACCATCATAGCTCACAGCAACCTCAAACTCTTGAGTGAAAGCAATTCTCTTGCCTCAGCCTCCCAAGTAGCTGGGACTACAGGTACCTACCACAATAACTGGCTATTTTTTTGTTGCAGTTGTCATTGTTGCTTAGCTGGCCTGGAGGAGTTCAAACCTGCTAGCCTTGGTGTATGTGGTCAGCGTCCTAATCACTGTGCTACAGGCACTGAGCCAAGTAAGTTGAATTTTCTCACTCTTAGAGAGTATTACTTTATATCATTTCTTCTCTAGTCAACCCTCCAATACCGTCTGACAGAATTCTTCCTTTTCTGTTGCATCAAAAACTTAGACCTTCCCACCAGATCTTTCTATACAATTTATGAACATCCCCTAGTGCCTATATTTAAATACATCAAAAAAGAAAAAGCAAAACCACATTTGCCTCTAGCTACCACCCACTTCTCCAAGACCCTTCCTTCTCAGCTAAACCTTTGGTAAGAGTTAGCTTCATCACTCTTCACTTCACATTCAGTACCCAATCATTTCTACCTACCAAATGCCCTGAAACTGATATTATCAGAGACGCTAGTGACCTCCATGTTGCCAAGTGCAGCGATCTGTTCTTTGACCTTAGCTGTTAATTGTTACTTTCTTAAAATTCCTCTTTGGCTTTGGTCTTACTGGTCTTAATATCTCACTGGTTGCTCCCTATTTCACTTAGACTCGTGTTCTAAGAACATCTCCTCCTCTACTTGACCTCTAAATGATTTTATACCATAAGGATCAGTCCTGGATCCCCTTCTCTTCTATATTCACACATTTTCTCTAAGTGATCACATGCATGTGGATATGGGTTTGTCACCACTCTCATAACAATTGGGTTCTAAAGTCAGCTCATAAAGAAAAGACAATCTCATAAAGTTGACTTTTTTTTTAATTCCCTGAATTGTTTTAAAGCATAGTAGTCATAATTTCATACATGTTAATTTTATACAGGACTGTGGCCATACATGTATTCATGTCCCAAATTGGAGATTGAAACATTCATAAGCCCAAACAATTGATTTTTTTCTCTCATGTTGAAACAAAATGCTTTTGTTGAGCAATAAAGTACTTGGGAAATTCCTATTTTTAAAGACTAGACACACTTGTAACAGCAAGATATGCCCAGTATGAGGAGTCAGGGACTGTGTCCACCTCAGGAAATAGAAGAGTTACACCCCACCCCACCCCCAATCTCATAATCGTTCCACATAATATAAAGGAATATAAAGGAATCACCTGTTATTTCAAGTATTTCTCATTCTCTTTGGGTATGTATAACTGAATTTTAGTAAGTTAAATGCTTGTACAGTGTAACTCCTTTGTACCATTTATATGTTGATGACGTCCAAATTTACTTGTCTAGCCCTGAGCTTCACACTCAGAAACAGCTATGTACTTGTCCACTTCCATTTCACATCAAGTCTCACCTTTACCAAAAAGCCATTCTTCTCAGTCTTTCTTAGCACAGTAAATTGCAAGCTATCTACCCAGCTAAAACCCAGGAGTGATTTTCCATCCCACCCTTTCCCTCACCTCTGCATGAGGTACATTTAGATCTACCTTCAAAATATACCCCAAATGTATCTATTTATCTCCATCAGCACAGACATCAACCTAGACCACCGCACCAACATCATATCTATTTTGACTGGTCTTCCTGTTTCCATTCTTAGCTTTCCGCTTAGCTTTAGCCAGAGTAATCCTTTATTCATTCATGAAACTTTTTTTTTTTTTTTTTGAGACAGAGCCTCAAGCTGTCCCTCTGGGTAGAGTGCTGTGGCATCACAGCTCACAGCAACCCCCAACTCCTGGGCTTAAGCGATTCTCCTACCTCAGCCTCCCAAGTAGCTGGGACTACTGGCTCCCGCCACGACGCTCGGCTATTTTTCGGTTGTAGTTGTCATTGTTGTTTGGCAGGCCTGGGCTGGATTTGAACCCACCAGCTCTGGTGTATGTAGCTGGTGCCTTAGCCTGCTTGAGCTACAGGCGCCAAGCCCATGAAACATTTTTTGAGAACACACAAGAACTGAGGATACAACAATGAAGCAAAGTAGATCCCTGTGCTCTGGCACACTCATTCCAGAATAGAGAGAGGAGCAATAAGCAAGTACATAATTTTGTATAGTACAAATGCAAGGAAGAAAATAAAAAATAAATGTGATAAATTAAATCATGTTGCTCTCTCCATAAACATTTTTGAATAGTTTCTCAGGGTGTTTAGATTAAATTCCAAATTCCTTAGCATGACCTCGTTACAAGATTCTGTGAAATTTGGTTTCCGTGCCCAACCTCATCTGTACTTCTCTTCCACATTGCAACCTGGCTACAGTCACACTGGCATTCATTGAATTCCTTCAATGTTCCAAACTTTTCCCCTTCTTTCAGGCACCTGTTTCCCCTAGCTAGAATGCTGCTCCCAGATCTTGGAAAGGTTGCCCCCTCTTGCCTCAAGTATCACTTCAACAGAGTGAACTTAATCGAGCTAGAAGTAGCCTCCCACCCTCTTTTCTATTTACACCATTTTTATTTCACAGCACTTACTTTCAGAGAGTAAGTAATTACTCCTTTTTTTTTTTTCTTTTCTAAGACAGTGTCTCACTATGTCACCCTTGGTAGAGTGCCTTTGCGTCACAGCTCACAGCAACCTCAGATTCTTGGGCTTAAGCGGTTCTCCTGCCTCAGCCTCCCGAGTAGCTGGGACTACAGGCACCTGCCACAAGGACTGGCTATTTTTTGGTTGTAGTTGTCACTGATTTTTTTGGCAGGCCCCGAGCGAGTTCGAAGCCGCCAGCCTCTGTGTGTGTGTGTGTGTGTGTGTGTGTGTGTGTGTGTGGCCGACGCCCTAGCCGCTGAGCTACAGGCGCCAAGCCTAATTAGTTTCACTTGTATATTTGTCATCTCTATCGTCCCCACTAAAGCATAAGCTTCCTAAGAAGAGGAATTTTGGGGCGCTGTTTACCAACGTATCTCCCAAAATCTACAATAGTGCCCGGGATAAAAAGATATTTATACATTTTTTTTAAAAAATCATTTACAAATGAGGACAAATTACTCCCCACAACAGCCAGGCTCCGCCCCGGGAGCCACTTCCGCTCCCAGCCGCGCCGTCGCGGCAAAGGAAGTCGTCTGCGCAGGCGCCGTAGACTCGCGGGGGCCTTCTGGGTAAAAGATGGACATCCACGATCTCTTTCGGCGGCTCGGAACCGGGGCTAAATTTGACGTGAGACGCTTCTCGGCAGATGCAGCCAGATTCCAGGTATGGTGGGTAGGAGACCCAGGCCCCTGTAACTGTGGAGGAACAAGATCCCGAGAATGAAGCGGCTGCTGGGGGGAGCCTTCGCACTCGGATACCCCGTGAGCTGATTCTGACCATCCTTGTGCTAGTCCCCCTCCTTTTCTGTTCAGCTTACCCACAGATCTACCTAGTTCAAGCCTTCCAAATGAACGCTTTCCTATCCTGTTGTAGATCTAGTTGGGCCTAGCACAGAAACTCTCTTTCCTCTCCTCTTACTTTGTTCAAAGCAAAGTTGGAGTCCTTTCACAGAGAACTTTTTTCTCCGAAACCGGTGAAAATTTTTCCGAAAACAGAAACAACCCAAATGGTTGTTAGCTTGGGATGCATGGTTGGCTTGGGATGCGAGTTGTTGTACTGGGTATGGTTCTTTTTATTGCTCCAACTCCATGGAGTGTTAAGTTCCCTTCCTGAGAAGAGGGATTTAGAAATGGGGTGTCTTACATAGGGAAGTTTTGAAAGATAAATCGGGAGAAATCGTTTGGAACCCAATTGTGGAAAATCTTCATTCAACATTGCTATTGAGACAGCGATTTTTGTGTGTGCGTGTGATATGTGTTTCTTCTTTCTCTAACTGGCAGTATAATGTCGTTGTTTAGGATATGAACTCTAGAACCAAATTATCTGGGTCCAAATGCTAAGCCTGCCAGTTCCTAGTTTTGAGACCTTGCTTAAATTACTTAATGCCCGTTTACCTCGGTTTTCTTTTCTTTAATACTGCTGTTTACCTTGTAGGATTGTGAGGTTGAAATAATTTAACATGTATAAACGTGCTTAGACATCTGATTGACATATAGGAAGTATACATAAGTGTTCACTGCCATTATTATTATTATTACTGTTATGAGGTCAGAAAAGGTGTCTTTTTGGATTCCATTTGCCAAACACTTGTCAGTGAGACAGATATTTGGAGAAAGAGGAAAAAAAGATGAGCAGTCATTGGACCTATGTCCTTTCTGTCAATATTGCTTGAATGAAAGCAATGCTATTCTGTCAGTAGACTTTATTTTAAATGTTTTGGGTTTTAGATAGGAAAAAGGAAGTATGACTTTGATTCTTCAGAGGTGCTGCAGGGATTGGACTTCTTTGGAAACAAGAAGTCTTTCTCAGGTGACTGTGGAGCATCACAAACATGTCAGGAGCTCCAAAATGAAGAGAAAAAAGAAGAGAGCCTAACTGAAAGGAAAAGGGAGCAAAACAGAAAAAAGAGGAAGAAGACAACTTCAGGTTAGTGTTTGATTTCTGTTATTTTTTTTCTCTTAATTTAATTTTTTTCAATTACAAAAATAATAGGAGCTTATGGCTACATATCAGACAACATAGAGTCATTAGTTAGTTGATGGCACTCAGGTTGTTTCCAGGTACTCATTGGTACAAATAGTGCTACCTAAAGATATTTGTGCATGTATCCTTTTGTACAGGCACTGTTATTTAGAATAGCATCCTAAAAGTGGAATCACTTGGTGAAAGGATATACATGCTTCTTTCTTTGAACAAATGCTATAAAATAGCTTCCTACACCCTGGTCAGTATTGAATATTATTGGTCTTAAATTTTTTGCTGATCTAATGAATGAAACTATTTTTTTTATTTATATTTTCTTGATAGCTGGTGGAGTTGAGTATCTTTTCATATACTTTACTGGACATTAACATTTCATCTTTTGTAATTGTCTATTTTTATTCCTTACCTATTTTTCACAGAGTTTTTTGTCTTTTTCTATAGCATACTATAGGGGTATTTATTTATTTTAACTGTTATATCTATTAAGTTTCCTAGCTATTTACTTTTTTTGTAAATATTTAAGTTATATAATGGTGAAAATTAAATTTCCTTCCTGCTCTTCATCTGCAGTTCCCTATTTTTCCAGAGGTAACCACTTGAGATACTCTATTCACATGTATTTATGTCTTCCTTTATAAAATACTGTATATACCTTTTTTTTTTTTTTTAGATTGCTAGCTAATTGTCCTAATACCATATGTTGATAATCCATCTTTTCTCTATTGGATTTAAATGCAACTTTAATTGTAAACATTTCTTATATATATTCAGATCTGTCTCTGGGTTCATTCTAGTCTATGGATATGTATTCCTGTATTCATACACCAATGCCAGCTTGTTTTAATTACTATGGCCTTATATGTTAAAAAAAAAAAATCCAGTACAGTAGAGAGGCATACCATGTTTGTTGATTGGGAAACTCAGTGTTTTCTCCCCAAAGTGATCTACAGAGTCAGTGCAATCCCAATTAAAATTCTAGCAGGTTTTTAAAAAATATATATATAGAAATTGCAAAGGCCAAGTGCTATGGCTCATGCCTGTAATCCTAGCACTCTGGTAGGCTGAGTAGGGTGGATAGCCTGAGCTCAGGAGTTTGAGACCAGACTGAGCAAGAAGAACACCCTATCTCTACTAAAAAGAAAAAAAAAAAGAAAAGCTATCCATGTGTTGTGGTGGGTTCCTGTAGTTCCAGCTACTTTGGAGACGGAGGCAAGGGGATCGCTTGAGCCTAAGAGTTTGAGGTTGCTGTGAGCTATGACGCTATAGCACTCTACCCAAGGCACAGAGTGAGACTCTGTCTCAAAAAAGAAAAAGTGACAAAGGATTTCATATAACCTAGGAAAAATTTTAAAAGATAAATAGGAGGCTTACCCTTCCTCATTTCAAGACTTACTGTAAAACTACACTAATTGAGATAGTTTGTTATTTCCAAAAAGATAGATACAAGGAGATTTCAGAAGGTAGGGAAATGTAATTAAGAGATTAAGAATTTTTAAAAAAGGGCGGTGCCTGTGGCTCAGTGTGTAGGGCACCAGCCCCATATACCAGGGGTGGCAGGTTCAAAACCGGCCCTGGTCAAACTGCAACAAAAAAATCGCCAGGCATTGTGGCATGTGCCTGTAGTCCCAGCTACTTGGGAGGCTGAGACAAGAGAATCGCCTAAGCCCAAGATCTGGAGGTTGCTGTGAGCTGTGACTCCATGGCACTCTACTGAGGGGGACAAAGTGAGACTCTTGTCTCTATCAAAAAAAAAAAAAAAAAAAAACTTATTTCTGGGCGGCACCTGTGGCTCATAGGAGTAGGGCGCCAGCCCCATATACCAGAGGTGGTGGGTTCAAACCCGGCCCTGGCCAAAAACTGCAAAAACAAACAAACAAAAAAACAAACCAACACCTTTATTTCTTAGCATAAGCTCCATTAAATTCAAGGTACTTTTGTCAGTGATGGTAACAGCTATTTAGTCCATCCTTAAAGAACTGAAAGTCCTAGGAATTTAACCATGTCAGTAGTCTTTTTTACATGATTAATTGAAGGAAAATGGGTGCCCTTAAAATGTTCTTTTTAAGGTTAGAAAATAAGGGATGGGCATGGGGGCTCATGCTTGTAGTCTGAACACTCTGGGAAGCTAAGGTGGAAGGATTGCTTGATTAGGAATTTAAGACCAGCCTGAGCAAGAGTAAGACCCTCTACTAAGACTACAAAAAATTAGCAGTCTCAGCTACTCAGGAGGCTGAGGCCGGAGGATCACTTAAGACCAGGAGTTTGAGGATGCAGTGACCTTTGATGATGCCACTGTACTCTAGCTGGGGTGACAGCAAGGCTCTGCCTCAAAATAAAATAAATAAAAAATAAACTTTAAAAAATATTGGGACTCAAAAAGAAGTCAGAAGGAGCCAAATTAGGAATAAGTAGTAGCTGCCTAATGATTTTTCATCAGAACTCTTGCAAAACTGCCCTTGTTAGAAGATAGGAATGAGTAGGGCAATCGTGATGGAGAGGGACTCTCTAGTGTAGCTTTCCCAGGCAATTAGCTTTGGCTGATTTTCTCAGAACATTCTCATAATAAGCAGATGTTGTCACTCTTTTGTCTTTCAATAAGCTTTCCCTTAAGCATCTGAAAAAACAGTTGCCATGACCTTTGCTCTTGTTCAGTCTGCTTTTGCTCTGACTGGACTACTTCTACCTCTTATTAGCCATTGCTTTGATTGTGCTTTGTCTTCACAATCATGCTGGGAAAGCCATGTTTTATCTCCAGTTAACAGTTCTTTGAACAAATACTTCAGAATCTTTTTAAAAATTTCCACTGAAAGCTCTGTTCTTATCTGTAGTTGGTCTGGGTGCAATGGTTTTGGAACCATTTAGTAGAAAGTTTGCTCAACTTTAATTTTTCAGTCACAGCTATGTAAATTGAATCAATTGAGATGTCTGTGGTGGTGGATATTGTTTCTGCTGTTAATCATCCATCCTTTTCAATTAGTGCACAAACAAGATTACTTTTTTGTTGTTGTTGTTGAGACGGAGTCTCACTATGTCGCCCTCCGTAGAGTGCTATGGTGTCACAACTCACAGTAACCTCAAACTCTTAGGCTTAAGTGATTCTCTTGCCTCAGCCTCCCACGTAGCTGGGACTACAGGCACTCGCCACAATGCCCAGCTATTTTTTGTTGCAGTTGTCATTGTCATTTAGCTGGCTTGGGCCAGATGAGAACTCGGCTTCCTTAGTGTATGTGGCTGGCACCTTACGTAACCACTGTACTCTGGACGCTGAGCCAGATTACTTTTTTCCTGGTAAATTGACGTGAATGGTCTGCTGCTGCAGACTTCACTGTAAACACCATTTCACCCCTTAAAATGAGTTATTCATTTGTAAACTGCTAGTTTCTTTGGGATATTGTCCCCCTAAACTTTTTGTAAAGCACCAATGATTTCACCATTCTTCTACCCAACCTTCACCCTAAGTTTGTTGTTTGTTCTTGCTTCAGAATTCGTATTGCTCTGAAAGGGGCTCTTTTCAAACTTATCCTTCTTAGTGCCTCAGATTAGATCCTGTTCAGACATATTATAACAGTATGAGTTTATTTTGGTGCAAACAATTTTTGAAATCTATGCATAGTTTTTCATATATGCATTTTTGAAGAATTTTTTGAAGACCCCACATGTATAGATAATGGAATAGAATAGAGCATTCATTTGGTCCCAACATACACATACGTGGTCAGTTCTTAGCAAAGATCCTAAGGTAATTCAACGGGGGAAGGGAAGGTCTTTTTGACAAATTGTGCTGTGTGCATATGGAAAAAAGTAAACATCAAACATAACTTCACACTATAAGCAAAAGTTAACTTGAAATGACTCAGACCGAAATGTGAAATCTAAAATTACAAAACTTCCAGAGGAAAATATAGGGAAAAAAATCTTTGTGACTTTGAGCTACGTAAAGATTTCTCAGACACAAAAAGCATAAACTATAAAAGATAAAATTGATATATCAGACTTCATCAAAATTAAAAATTTCTCCTCGGTGAAGGTTGCATAGGAAAAAAGTGAAATCATTGATGCTTTATAAAAAGTTTATGGGGACAATAATAGATGGTATTAGATGAAAAAGCAAGCCAGACAGGAAAAAATATTCTCAACATGAATATCAAACAAAGGACTTGTATTCACTCACCAAAGAAGACATGCACATGACAATAAGCACATGAAAGATATTCAATATCAGTAATCATTAGGCAAATTAAAACCACAGTGTGATACTACTACATGCCCATTAGAATAGCTAAAAATAAAAAGACCAACCATACAAAGTGTTGGCAGGGATGTACAGAAACAAATTCTCACACTGTTGATGTTAAAAAGGTACACCCACTTTGGAAAATAGTTCGAAATTTCTTTTTTTTTTTTTTAAGTTAAACATGCACCTACCATATTACCCAGGTATTTCTTTTTTTTTTTTTTATTAAGTCATAAACACATAGATCATGTATACAGTAATGCATTTATGGGGTACAGTGTGCTGATATTTACCTAAGAGAAAGGAAAACAATGTGTCTTCAGTAAGACTTATACGCAAATGTTCCCAGCAGTGTTATTTGTAATAGCCAAAAAACTGTAAATGACTCAAATGTCCTTCAATAGGTGAAGGAGAAATAAATCATATATCCATATAATGGAATACTACCTAGTATTAAAATGTGAAGTTGTTGGCTCTGCGCCTGTAGCTCAAGTGGCTAAGGTGCCACCCACATACACTAGAGCTGGCAGGTTGGAATCCAGCCAGGGCCTGCCAAACAACAATGACAACTACAACCAAAAAATAGCCGGGCGTTGTGGCGGGCACCTGTAGTCCTAGCTACTTGGGAGGCTGAGGCAAGAGAATCGCTTAAGTCTAGGACATGAAAGTTGGTATGAGCTGTGATGCTATGGCACTCTACCCAGGGCGACCGCTTGAGACTCTGTCTCAAAAAAAAAAAAAAAAAAAAAAATGTGGCTCAAAGAAGTAGGGTGCCGGCCCCATATGCCAGAGGTGGCAGGTTCAAACCCAGCCTGGGCCAAAAAAAACTGCAAAAAAAAAAAAGTGAAGTTGTTGCACATGCAACATGTTGCACATGATGAATCTTAAAGTAAGTATCCTGAGTGAAAGAAGCCAGACTAAAATTAGTATATGCTGCATGATTCCACTTATATAAAATTCCACAAAAGACATACAGATCTATAGTTTGTGAATATATTTCCTTGTCTGGCTTGCCTTTTCATCTTCTTAACTAATCTATAGTTGCCTTTTCTAGAATTTTCTTTAAATGGAAATTAGATTAGTGGTTGCCTAAGTGTAGAGTGATAGATTTCAAGGGGCATTTTGGGAAGTGATGGAAATAACCTGGAATATGGTAATGGTTTAATAAGTGTATATGTCAAAAGTCATCAAATTATATAAATATATGCAGTTTATTGTATATTGATCATGCTTCAATGAAGTTGAAAAAAATTAAATTTAGAAGAACTAGTTTTTGCTAATTACTCTTAGAGCTTTTTAGGTTATTCTCACGTATCTATTCTTCCATACATACTTTAAAGTCAGCTAGTCCAGTCATCAAAATAATCCTGTCATTGCTTTTATTTTTTATTTTATTTATTTTTTAGAGAGAGTCTCGCTTTATTGCCCTCAGTAGAGTGCTGTGGCATCATAGCTCACAGCAACCTCCAACTCCTGGGCGTAGGCGATTTCTTTTGCTTCAGCCTCCTGAGTAGCTAGCTGGGACTACAGGCACCTACCACAATGCCCCACTATTTTTTTGTTGCTGTTTGGCTGGGGCCGGGTTTGAACCTTGGTATATGGGGCCGGTGCCATACTCACTGAGCCATAGCCACCACCCCTATCATTGCTTTTAATTGAACGAGTGTTATTTATAGATTTCAGAAAAATTGCTGTCATTATAATACTGAATAGCCCTAAATACTGTGTTTTGTTCATGACTATTGTAAATGACATCTATCTTTTATCATATTTATTTTCAAGTTGGTGTTTTTTGGATACAGACAAGCTGACTGCCTTACTGAAATCTCTTATTGTTTAAAGTACTTTTTCAGTTAATTTCCTGTTTTTTTAAATATACAATTATCTTTGTATTGCATAGCTGAAACAATCAACAAAGATACTGAGACCTTCAGAGACCTGATCATTAACAACATAAAATTTGCCTCTCCATTTCCAATTTTGATGCATCCTGTTACTTTCTCTCACTACTGTGTCAGCTAATACTTTTTCCTTTGTTTAGTGTGAAAGTGTGGCCTGTTTGCTACACCCAAGACCGTTACACTTAAAAATATTTTAATTTTTAACAATATATTTTAGAAATTATTTCTGAAGAAGAAGGTACTACTATACAGTGGATGTCATCTGTGGATGCAAAGATTGAAGATAAAAAAATGAAAGGAGAAAATAAACTAAATTCAGAAAAATTGGAGCATCTCAGAAAGGAAAAGGTTAGGAAAATTTCTTAACCTCAAAAGTATATGCTTTTCTGACCTAGTGACTTTTTCACTGGATTTAGATTATTCTGTTTGTCAAGTGAATATATTTTTGTTAAAACAGAAGATTACTTAACATTCATTTAGATTATACTTTAATGAAAACAAAGTAGGCATTTGCACTATAGGTGAAAATTTAAGTTTAAAAATCTGAAGATAGGGTGGTGCCTGTGGCTCAAAGGGGTAGGGCACTGGCCCCATATGCCGAAGGTGGTGGGTTTAAGCCCAGCCCAGGTCAAGAACTGCAAAAAAAAAAAAAAAAATCTAAAGATATCTACATGTAGATTATACCTATATGTCTACATATAGATATGTCTTGAGCTATTCAAGTTGTAAGAGTCATAGTTTGGTTAGAATTAACTTTTAAAATTTCTTCACCACTTTTCATAAACAAAAATTTGACTCCCTTTCTTCTATGTTGAGCTCGGTGGTTTAGAAGGACTAGGGAATACGAGAGTAGGCTATAGAAGAAACAACAAATATATTATTTTTGTATTTGCTGTATATCTGTCATGTTCCTGATGGAAAAGTGTATTCAGTTCACTTCAGGGATTACCATGGCAGTGCTTCAATAACCCAGTAACCAGAATTTGGCTGTATCTGATAAAAGAATGGGGAAAAAAATGAAATCAACACTACTAGATTACATTTTTTTTTTTTTTTTTTTTTTTTTTTTTTTTTGAGACAGAGCCTCAAGCTGTTGCCCTGGGTAGAGTGCTGTGGCATCACAGCTCACCAACCTCCAACTCCTGGGCTCAAGCGATTCTCCTGCCTCTGCCTCCCAAGTAGCTGGTGCCTGCTACAACACCGGGCTATTTTTTTATTGCAGCCATCATTGTTGTTTGGCGACCTGGGCTGCCTTCAAACCCGCCAGCTCAAGTGTATGTGGCTGGCGCCTTAGCCGCTTGAGCCACAGGCACCAAGCTGGCACTCAGTTTTAATAAGTAGAGTTTTAGGGTAAATCATCAAAAAGCATTGGTACTTGTACACTAAGTACTATGTAAAGAGACTAGATGGATTAAATGCCTACCTTCTAGAAGTTTATATGAGAGTAAAATTTATGACTACGTCAATAACATTAATACATAGGTTTGAATACAACATATTGATAAGAAGAAAACCTAGACAGGTTTCATTGTTATGAAGGTCTTCTGTCAAAGGGCATGAAATGCACCTATTATCTGCGATGTTTTCTGGCTTGAATTTAACCATGAAGATTCATGTGCTACTAAAGTTTATCCCAGAAACCATTGCTTTATAACATCTGAGAACATTTATTTGGCATATCAATGGTAGCCATTTTAACTTCACTTTTCAGATAAACTTCTTCCGGAATAAGCACAAAATTCACATCCAAGGAACTGATCTTCCTGACCCAATTACTACATTTCAGCAACTTGATCAGGAATATAAAATTAATTCTCGGCTGCTTCAAAATATTCTAGATTCAGGCTTCCAAATGCCTACCCCAATCCAAATGCAAGCTATTCCAGTTATGTTGCATGTGAGTATAAAGGTCTAGAATGCTTGGAACATTCCTTCCTCTGTGTTTGCTCATTCTTCTCCCTCTCTCTTTGAAAGCTTTCTACCTTATCTCCCCTGTTAAAATCTTTTACTTGCTTTTAAGGTCCGTCTCAAATGCCTGTGCCTCCATAAAACTTGTCTTGGTCACTATGACTAGATGTGATCTTTTCCTCATCAATACCCTTCCCCCACAACTCAGTTCTCCTTGGTATTTGGTGTGTTCTTTTCCTTGCAGCATTTGTCTTTCATTTTACACCACTGTGTATTTATACAATTACCTTTACTTTTTTGCTTTACTAGAGAGTAAACCCTCTGAGGATGAGGACTATGTTCTGTTCGTTCATTGTTGATTTGGTTTATAATGCCCATTAACTATTTCAGAAATGCAAATGCTTTCTAAAATTCCTGTGTATAGCCTTAATTTTTTTCTAGTAGTTTTTTTAAAGTTTACTTTACATACAATTAAATGGAGAGATTTTTAAGTGCTCAGTTAATGGCTTTCGACAATGCATTCCCTATGAAACAACTATTGCAATGAAGATGTAGGGCATTTTTATCATCCCAGAAAATTTTCTTGTTCTTTTTCCATTCAGTCCTCACCCTACCCCTTCCCTGAGGCAGCTACTATTCTGATTTCTACTGCCATATATTTGTTTCTCCTCTTCTAAAATTTTACATAAATGGCATCATACATTAATCTTTTGGTTTGGCTTCTTTCACTGTGCACAATGTTTTTGAAATTCATCCGTATTGCATATATCAAATTGAGTTTGTGACTGAGTAGTTGTTTGATATATAAATATATCACTATTTGTTTACCTAGTCACTTGTTGACAGAGATATAGATTAACTTAGGTTTTTGGACATTAAATTTTTCTAAGGTTTGTTTCTGTAGCAATGACAGTTGACTTTCCCCCCCACATAACTAAGATGGTTTTCAGTTCTTATAGCCAAGGGACATGAGTTACCTTTTCTTCTTTTCTTTCCTTTTTTTTTTTTTTTTTTTTTTTTTGTGAGACAGAGTCTTACTCTGTTGCTCTGGGTGGAGTGCCATGGCATCATAGCTCATAGCTACCTCAAACTCTTGGGCTCAAGCGATCCTCCTGCCTCAGATTTCTGAGTAGCTGGGACTATAGGTGCCCACCAGGATGCTCAGCTAGTTTTTCTATTTTTAGTAGAGACAGGATCTTACTCTTTCTCAGGCTGTTTTTGAATTCCTGAGCTCAAGCAGTCCACCCACCTCGGCTTCCCAGAGTGGTAGGATTACAGATGTGAGCCACCACACCTGACCATGAATTACCTTTTCATCCATACTGGTACTTCTCATTTTCTTAGAGAAGTGAAATGAGAATATATTCATACATTCAAATGATATTGTTGACTGAATTTGCTTTTAATTTAAGATGTTTCTGTCATGATTTTAGCTTAAAGCTTTAACAATCATAGTGACTTTTTTTTCATGCAGAGTCTTACTCTGTCACCCCTGGTAGAGTGTGTGGCATCATACCTCACAGCAATCTCAAATTCCTGGGTTCAAGTGATCCCCTAGCCTCAGCCTCCCGAGTAGCTGGGACTGTAGGTGCCCACCACAATGCCTGGCTATTGTTAGAGACGGGGTCTTGCTCTGGCTCAGGGTGGTCTCAAACCTGTGTGCTTAGGCAGTCTACTTGCCTCAGCCACAGTGACTTTTTGAACATGGTCACCTATGAATTACTCTGTCACTCTGGTCATTGTCATTTTTTATTTCTTATCTTCAGCCATTCTGTTATTTAGTAAAATCTTCCCTTGGGATTGAGCAGTACAGATACCAGGACAAAAAAGTTGCTTTTGTTATTTTACTTTGATAAAAGAGTTTAGTGGAAAAGAAAAATTGAGGTAATAGAGGTAATTTAGGTTATGGATTATCCTTGAGTTTTAGTTATCTACATTTCTTTACCCATTCAAATGGACTTCAGCAGCTATGCTCAGCGGCAGTAGTGGCATGGAATGGACAGACGATGTTAGAAAAGCAGATGGGACTTAAATGATTGGATTCATTATGTATAATTTTATTTATTTCTACTGCTGGTAGCATTGTGACCAGACTCTGAAGGATATATGCACTTCCCCTAGAGTATCTAACATATTCTTACGTTTTTAGGGTCGGGAACTTCTGGCTTCTGCTCCTACTGGATCTGGAAAAACTTTGGCTTTTAGTATTCCTATTTTAATGCAGCTAAAACAACCTGCAAATAAAGGTTTCAGAGCCCTGATTATATCACCAACACGAGAACTTGCCAGCCAGGTATGACTTATAGCTTTTGAAAAGAATGTGTTTGGTGTTTGCTTCAGTGCTCTTATTTGAAGGTAATGAAGAAGTCTCAAAAGAATAAGGCTCATGTCTTCTGTCAAGATCAGTATTCCTACGCAGCACACTGTTCTGTATCTTACTAAGTACGGGCAAGTGTTTTAAGCCTTTCTATAATTTTCTGAAATAGGATTTTTTTTTTTTTTTTTGGAGACAGAGTCTCAAGCTGTTGCCCCGGGTATAGTGCTGTGGTGTCATAGCTCACAGCAACCTCAAACTCTTGGGTTGAAGCATTTCTCTTGCCTTAGCCTCCCAAGTAGCTGGGACTACAGGTGCCCGCCACAACAGCTGGCTATTTTGTTGTTGTTGTTATTTAGCAGGCCTGGGCCAGCCCTGGTGCATGTGGCCAGCACCCTAAGCACTGAGATATGGGTGCCAAGCCAAAACATGATTATTTTAACATTTATTCTTAGTAAATGCTCTAAGTCCTTGAAGTTGAAAGATTACTGAAACACAGTCTCTAAAAAAAGTAAAACCTCATCTCATTTTTTGAGAAAGTAAAACTATGCAGTGATCTGCTCCACCCTCCCAATGAGCTTAGTATAAAATATATGCCACATGTAAAATAGTCTTATAATAGTACTGTTGTCTAAAAACAATATGTAGCAGGTTTTGTTTTGTTTCTTGCCACTAGTTTACATAGCCTGAAGAAGCTATCTAACCTTATTAGGCATTGAAATTTCAAAATGAGAACCTACAGATTGATTTCAGATACTCATGAGTTGGTAATAGATTTATTCATAATATAAAAGAGATTATACACCTTGTCCAGGTGTTTTAGCAGCTAATGTGTTCATCATTTTCTGTTTTAGATTCACCGAGAGTTAATAAAAATCTCTGAGGGAACAGGATTCAGGATACACATGATCCACAAAGCAGCAGTTGCAGCCAAGAAATTTGGACCTAAATCATCTAAAAAGTTTGGTAAGAAACTCATGCTTGGGATGTGAGAAATGTGGAAATTACAGATAGCCTAATTGCTGTGTAATAGTTGTTATAGAAATGTATATAGTTTGATTTTTAGAGAAACTAAAGATATCCCCTTCCCATTCTACCCAGTAGCTGTATAAAAATATAGGGTGGCCATAAAGTTTGTGTGTAATTTTAAATTGAACACTATTTAAAATTGCACATGAACTTTACAGTCCACCATATATATACCACTGTCTCAAGGACAGACAGTTTTGCCCCCTGCCCTCCACAATGGTACATTTGACACAATATCTGGAGGCATTTTTAGTTATTATAACTGGTGAGAAGTACACTACTATCCTATATGGGGTAGAGGCTAAGGATGCTGTTAAACATCCTGCAATGCATAAGACAGCCCCCGAGAACAAAGAGTTATCTGGTCCAAAATGCTACTAGTGCTGACATTGAAAAATCCTGCTTTATGCTATTGATTTTTAACATGCTATAGAATATGGAACTATACTGGCAGAAAAGAATGGCTTACATCCCTGCCCCTTATATATCAGCCTGACAATATGCTTTCATCTTTTTTTTTTTTTTTTTTTTTAAATCTTGAGTTTCTGAGTAAAATTTCATTTAAAGAAAGGATTTTCTGGGGTGAGGAGAAGCTTGAAAATCAAGTTATTGGATTAGAGTGACCTTGCCTCTTAGAAGTTGAGACAACTGTTCAAATATAGTAAAAAGAGTAGGTCTATAGTAGTGACAGATAAAAAATATATATATGTATTAGCTCTCTAGTAAGGAAGAATTTTTGTGGTGTTGGCTAGTGAGTCTCTCCCTGCTTCAGGCCATCAACTGAAATTGAAGAGGCTTAATTGCTAGATCAAGAAGGATGAATTTCATTTTTGCATTTTCTACCATTTGTTTTTCCTACAGATATTCTTGTGACTACTCCAAATCGACTGATTTATTTATTAAAGCAAGATCCACCAGGAATAGACCTAACAAGGTACAAATAATATTTTTAATGTCTTTTATGTGTTTTTTTGTATATTAAATAGTTATTTATATTTTGTCCTCAATTCCACATATTTTTGCACTTTGGAGCTTACTATCTGCTGGCTTCATCACTGTTGGTGCTGAGAATAATGGTTTTCTTTAAACTCACAGAAAATTATCTGGTCTAGAAGAAAGTTATACATTATGATAAGCAGTTAGTACAGAATTCCCCTAGAGTTTTTTTTTTTGTTGTTGTTGTTGTTTGTTTGTTTTTATGATAGAGCCTCAAGCTGTTGCCCTGGGTAGAGTGCTGTGGCATCACAGCTCACGGCAACCTCCAACTCCTGGGCTCAAGGGATTCTCTTGCCTCAGCCTCCCAAGTCACTGGGACTACAGGTGCCCACCACAATGCCTGGCTATTTTTTGGTTATAGTTGTCATTATTGTTTGGTAGGCCCACCATCTCCTGTGCATATGGCTGGCACCGGAGTCACTTGAGCTACAGGCGCTGAGCCTCCCCTAGAGTTTTTTGTATCTGTCAAAAAATGGAGATAGAGTTCATGAAGTTTATGTGAAGCTTTTTGTTGCTAATGGAACGTGATATCTTTGAGGCTAATAGAGTAGATACATTGAGCTTTGCTTATCTTGTTTTTACTGTTTGCCTGCTTGTTTTTCTTACATGTTTTTTCTGATAAGATAAAGTATATCTGAGAAACAGTATCATAGTTTGACTTCTTTATGTGTTCCCATAGTTGAGTGAAGTGTCTTGTATCTTTTGGTTCAATTTCCACAAATTATTTTGTTATTTCTTAGTGTTGAATGGCTGGTAGTAGATGAGTCAGACAAACTATTTGAAGATGGCAAAACTGGGTTCAGAGACCAGCTGGCTTCCATTTTTCTGGCCTGCACATCTCACAAGGTCAGAAGAGCTATGTTCAGTGCAACTTTTGCCTATGATGTTGAACAGTGGTGCAAACTCAACCTGGACAATGTCATTACTGTATCCATTGGAGCAAGGTATTTGTTGTTTTTCCACGTTATCCCACTGATTTTTAAAAAATGTGTCACTTTCTTAAACTGAAGAAAATAGGTTGTTTGGCCTGAGACTAATAAGGGATAATTTTACTAATAAAAAAGTCAACATTGATGAAAGATTTTCCATTTTAGAATAATCCAAAGGGAGGTTCTCACATTGTCATTAATATTCCTATCATCGTGCTTTCGGGTGCTTTATCCTTTCACAAAGTATGGTATGAGCTCTGTGGCCACCCAGAGGATTTAGTTTCATTTATAGGTTAAGTAAGTAGGACCACCACAGATGAAGAATCTGATGTTACTGAGCCACTTGATTTAAAATTCCTTTTTTTTTTTTTTTTTTTTTTTGAGACAGAGTCTTATTCCGTCACCCTGGGTAGAGTGCTGTGGAGTCATCAGAGCTCACAGCAACCTCAAACTCTTGGGTTCAAGCAATCCTCCTGCCTCAGTTTCCTGACAGGCACCTGACAAAATGCTTGGCTAATTTTTCTGTTTTTAGAGACAGGGTCTTACTCTTGCTCAGGTAGGTCTTGAACTCCTGAACTCAAGCAATCTATCTGCCTTGGCCTTCCACAGTACTAGGATTACACGCATGAGTCACCATGCCTGCTTGATTTTATAATTCCTTTTAAAAATTATTTTGGAGGGTGGCGCTCGTAGCTCTGTGGGTACGGTGCTGGCCACATACACGCAGGCTGGTGGGTTCAAACCCAGCCCAGGCCAGCTAAACAATGACAACTGCAACACAACAAAAAAGTAAAATAAAAATTGCCAGGTGTTGTGGTGGGCGCCTGTAGTCCCAGCTACTTGGGAGACTGAGGCAAGAGAATCCCTTAAGCCCAAGAGTTTGAGGTTGCTATGAGCTGTGCTGCCACGGTGCTCTACTGAGGGTGATATAATAAGACTCTTGTCTCAAAAAAAAAAAGAATAAAAATTATTTTGAAGGGCATTTCATGCCAAATAAATGCTCAGTGATAGAAAAAAGTTCAAGGAAATTACGATATTGCCACTTGATAGAATATGATATAACCCATGAAATGGTAAGTATGAAGACTATAGCTGTATGAAAAACTGTTTGTAATACCATGATAAGTGAAAAAGAAGCCAAATGAATCATTAAAGAGTACCTTGTCTGCTTTAAATTTAAAATTCCTGTGTATGAGCAGGAAACAAGAAAAATTCATCATAAACATAATTTAAAGGTAGAGAATAGAATGGGGTAAATATTTACAACATAGTATAATATATTGCTGCATTTTACAGAGTATTAATGAAGCATAATATAGCTCCCAACTGTTGGCCTATAAATAAACCCTTGCTAGAAAAAAAGTTTATCAGTATCAGTCTCTGGTGTTTTAAAAAAGAAAGTGTTTAACCATATTATAATAGCCTTTAAAAATGTTTCATTTTGGCCGGGCATGATGGCTCACACCTGTAATCCTAGCATTCTGGGAGCCAGAAGTGGGTAGCTTGCTTGAGCTCAGAAGTTTGAGACCAGCCTGAGCAAAAGGGAGACCCCGTCTCTACTGAAAAAAAAAAAAAAAAAAAAACTTAGCTGGGCATTGTGGTGTGTGCTTCTAATCCCAGCTACTGGGGAGGCTGAGGCAAGAGAATTGCTTGAGCCCAAAGTTTCAGGTTACTAGAGTGCTGTGATGGCACAGCACTCTACCCAGGGTGACAAAGTAAGACTCTGTAATAACAAAACAAAAAAAGGGTTATTTTGAAATTTTGTTAAAGTAAACAATTAGACATTTAGATACATGAAAATGTATTATGAGGTTATAAATAAACATCAAAGTTTATTTTTAAATGGTAGAATTGTGGGCAATTTATTATGAATATTTTTCTAATTTTCCTGAGATAGCATTTTTATCATTAGAACAAAGCATTTAAAAATAACAAGTTTATCTTCAAATTAAAATATAATTTAATACTTATATTGAGAGTAGAAAAATTGATTTTTATTGATGTTATGTATAAATTCTTTTATTTAGCATTCAGCGGAAAAAGCAAAAATTGGGTCTTGGCAAACTACAAGGTTATGTTTTCTTCTCAGGAATTCTGCAGTAGAAACTGTAGAACAAGAGCTTCTCTTTGTTGGGTCTGAGACTGGAAAACTTCTGGCTATGAGAGAACTTGTTAAAAAGGTGATTTAGATTACATTCTTGAATTTGGGTAAAGTTCACCAAGCCTTATATTATTGGTGGGAGGCTCAGAACTGTATCATCATCTTACAGCATATTTAGTAATCTTGTGGTAAATTCTTAAGAAGATATGTGCCAATTCTTACCCAAGGAAAAGAGGCCCCCCTCTCAGAACATGGTAGGTTCTTTCCTCAGCTCAGAGTAGGCTCAGAAAAATCTGCATGATGCCTCCTCCACACCCCCATCCCTCTGTTGGTTACTTATACAACAGTGGTTTTCAACCTTTTATATCTCATGGCACACTTGGACCTATAGTTAAACTTTCACAGCACACTTACATTATGTTGATTAAAAAAAAAAAAGAATATACCTACTGTCTTTTCAACTTCTTTTGACAATAATTTAATTAATGATCTTTTAAAATTTCCACAGCACACTTAAGATCCCCTCCTGGCACACCAGTTGAAAGTCATTGTTATAGAAGAACTGGGACTTTGTAGAATGTGTAGGACCCTGAGTGGAGTTTTTATTCCTTCCGTTAGTACTGAGTAGTAACTGTTGCTAAAAAGTTAAGTACTGGGGTATCAGGGTGGGGAGCAATTAAAGAAACATAAATCCTAAGCCTTGCTCTTAGAATTTAGTCTTACTTAGTTGATAAAATAAATTTACTTTTCTACGATAGTTTTTGATAAACTACCATAAAAGGCTAAAAGTCTTTTTCTTAAGCATCCATATTGTTACAATGGCACCATAAGGGTGAGCTAAATTGGTTGAGGAAAACTTACAGATAAAATGCTAGAGGTTGGGTGAGACCACTGGACATTTTTGAAGAATATAGCCAAGAATTTTTAAGGAAAATTAGTTAAAATTAGTAGTATGTAAGATGGATTGTAACAGGAAAAGACCAAAAGTAAGAAAACCAATTAGCAGGCTGTTAAATTAGGCTAAGAGCGGGGATGAGGCAGTTAAGGGTGACAGCCTCAGTGGTATCCTGTTAAGTACAGTTGGCAGATGAAAGGGAAAGTTGTGGGCAAGTACTTGGTAACTTTAGAAATAGTATGCTTTAGTTGTTGAAAGCATGTACTCTGGAGCTACGCTACCCTGATTGAAATTCTAGCTTCAGGCTTGGTGCCTGTAGCACAGTGGTCACAGTGGCAGTCACATATACCAAGGCTGGTGGGTTTGAACCTGGTCCTGGGACAGCTAAACAACAATGACAACTGCAACAAAAAAATACCCTGGCATTGTGGTGGGTGCTTGTAGTCCCAGCTACTTGGGAGTCTGAGGCAAGAGAATCGCTTAAGCTCAAGAGTTTGAGGTTGCTGGGGTGGTGCCTGTGGCTCAGTGGGTAGGGTACTGGCCCCATATACTGAGGGTGGCAGGTTCGAACCCGCCCTGGCCAGCTAAAACAACAATGAGAATTGCAACAAAAAAATAGGCGGGCGTTGTGGTGGGTGCCTGTAGCCCCAGCTACTGGGGAGGCTGAGGCAGGAAGATGAATTAAGCCCAAGAGTTGGAGGTTGCTGAGAGCAGTGATACCATGGCTCTCTACCGAGGGCGACAAAATGAGACTGTCTCCCAAAAAAAAAAAAGTTTGAGGTTGCTCTGAGCTATGACACCACAGCACTGTACCCAGGGCAACAGCTTGAGACTCTGTCTCACACACAAAAAAAATATAAAGAATTGAGAACCAAGAACTAAGCTTTGGGAAAATACCATAATTAAAGACAGTTATCAATTTTAAGCAGAGTCAAAAAGGTTCTGAGGCATAGAAGTTAAGAGATGATTGTTTAAAAGAGTCATCCATTATTGTAGGAAAGCTGAAGGGAGATTGATTAGATGAAGTTACTGGAATTAGCAAAATGGAGACAGAGTTGAAAACACCCAGTTTGGAGATGGGTGAGAAATATGGAGGCAGAGTGGACCACTGGCCTGAGAAATTTGGCAGTGAAAGTACACTAAGTTGAATTGGATTCTTTATGTACTAAAGTCGTTTGAAAAATTGAGCAGTTGTATTCTGTGTTCTTCGCTGTGGAGTATGTGTGCTGATTTTTGCCTTCTTTCTTCTAGGGTTTCAATCCACCTGTTCTTGTTTTTGTTCAGTCCATTGAAAGAGCCAAGGAACTTTTTCATGAGCTCATTTATGAAGGTATTAATGTGGATGTTATTCATGCAGAGAGAACACAGCAACAGGTAAAGTCAAATGTATACTTTGAAAACCCAAACAACTACTTAATTTTAAATTATTGGCATTAAATGTACGAAGTAACTGTTTTCTATATTTTGAGTGATACTACACCACTTAATATATATTCTGTTAAAACCAGAGAGAGAACACAGTCCACAGCTTCAGAGCAGGAAAAATCTGGGTTCTTATTTGTACAGCTTTGCTAGCAAGAGGGATTGATTTTAAAGGTGTGAACTTGGTGATCAACTATGACTTCCCAACCAGCTCAGTGGAATATATCCACAGGATAGGTGAGTTGTCTTCTTTTTCTTCATCTCTGTTGCCCACTCATCTATCTTAGCTGTATTATTCCCTTCAGGCATGCTCATTTTTTAGTACTACAGAAATTTAGCGACATTTAAATGTGAATCTTGAGAGTCCTTTTCCCTTTCAAAAAAAATTTTTTTTGTATGGTCTTATTTCTCTTAGGTCGAACTGGAAGAGCAGGGCATAAGGGAAAAGCTATTACATTTTTCACTGAAGATGATAAACCATTATTAAGAAGGTAAATTAGGAAAAATAACTTAAGTACTAAATTAGCAAAATTGCTTCATTATTCTTATATGTATATTTAATTAAGAGATAATTATAAAATGGCTATGTCCCAAACTCTGTCACTGGTGTTAGTCGACTAAATTTTAGCCATGACAAAAGGAAATGATCAAAGGGCCTTGTTTCTACCCTTCCATCATTAGATTTGGAAATACCGATTCAAACTGGAATATTCTTTATTAATTTTCAGACTCACAGGACTCTTCCACTAGCCATCAGTTGATGTTACCTACAGTGTAATACTAAGGTTTTTGGATTAATAGACGGTTTAAGAGTTAATTTCTGAACCTCTTTCTTCAGCCCAGGCCACATTGTCTCAGTTAACAATAATGGTGCATCCTCTCTTAAGGGCAAATGGGGTTTTATATTTAGTCCCAGGATCACCTGCCACATAGCAAAAACTATAATATTCCAATATTATTCAATGATAGCCCTTTAAAGCTAGGGTAGCATATAATATGCTTTTAAAATCCCAGGTCTTAATTTAGCCTATTATTGTAGATTTTAATACAGAAGTTGAGTTTCTTGCATTTTTGTTGATGATAGTTGATAGCACTTCACATATAGAAGAAATGAAATTTAGTAATGGCCAAAGGAAGTTTGTACTTACATTTGTTTACTAGTCTTGGTGAGGATTTTAATTTCTACCTTTTGAGCTCTGTCATCTGTCACCCCTTGTATTTGAGTAGATTCAGATGTGCATGTGCAGAGGGTTATATCCAACAGGCTAGATCCGCTGAACGACTCCTCAACAACCCCATGCATGTGAATCTAATGACCCCAATTATCAGAGTAATCTGCACTTCAGTTTTCCATCTCTTGAAATGGAGATAATGATAGTATTTATCACATAGGGTTGTTGCGAGGAGTACGTGAAAAACTTGGAACAATGCCAACCCATAGTAAGACTGTCACTCAGTAATTTTGAGTTTGACTCTGGCTTCAGTCCCTGTTTTCTCCAAGATTGGCCTTAATAGTTTTTTAGGGCTTGATAAATGTTGAAACAGCTGCTTTCTAAAGTTATTCATCATCATGCTTTAGAAAGGGCTGTAGTTAAAAAAAATAGTTATTCATTAATGCATTGATTTCGGTCCAGTGGGTTCTCTTAGTAATCTAATGTGCTTACATCTGGTGATAATCTGTAATATATCAGAACACTTTTTCTGGATTGCTTTATGCAGTTTCTGTTCCTCTCATGTTGTATAGTGTCGTAAACATCAGTTTGACAAAATACAAGTTTGTTTATAGCTTCCTTTTTTCAGTGTCGCCAATGTTATACAACAGGCTGGGTGTCCTGTACCAGAATACATAAAAGGCTTCCAAAAACTACTAAGGTACAATCTTGAATCTACCTGGATCCTCTCTGTCTCTTCATGTGTACATTCTTGGTTTTGTTTTTGTTTTTTGTTTCCTTGCCTCTTATTTATTTTAATTTTATACTGTATGTATGTGTCCCTAGATAGTACATTGTTTAATTTTATAAGGTTTTGATCTTATATAAATGGTGTGCTAGATGTGTTTTTTGCTCACCTGTTATTCTTGCCCAACATTCAGTTTTTTGTTATTTTTTTCAGATTTTTTTTTTTATTGTGATAAATCATATAACACAAAATTAACCATCTTTAACCTTTTTTTTTTTTTTTGAAAGAGAGAGGGTCTTATTCTGTTTCCTGGGATGAGTGCAGTGGCATCATCATAGTTCACTGCAACCTCAAACTCAGGTTCAAGTGATCCTCCTGCTTCGGCCTTCCCAAGTAGCTGAAACTACAGGCATGCTTCACTATACCTGTCTTATTTTTCTATTTTTTTTGTAGAGATGTGGTCTCATTCGTTACCCAGGCTGGTCTGGACCTCCTGGCCTCAAGTAGTCCTCCTGCCTTGGCTTCCCAGGGTATTAGGGTTACAGGTGTGACCACCATACTTGGCCTATCTTAACCATTTTTAAGTGTTCAGTAACATTAAGTGCATTCATATTATTAAACAACCACCACCTCTATCCATCTCTAGAACTCTTCATCTTGCAAAACTGAAACTATGTACTCATTAAACAGTAACTTCCCATTCCTGTCCCACTCTCCAGCCCCTGACCTCATTCTGCCTTCTGTTTCTATGATTTTGACTGTATCTCATATAAATGGAATCATACAGTCTTTGTCTTTTTGGCTTATTTTACTTAGCATGTCTTCAAGGTTCATCTATGGTGGTTTTTTTTTTTTTGGGGGGGGGGATTTATTTTTGAGACAGAGTCTCATTTTGTTGTCCTTGGTAGAGTGTCATGACATCAAAGCTCACAGCAACCTCAAACTCTTCAGCCCAGGTGATCCTTTTGCCGCAGCTTCCAAGTAGCTGGGACTACAGGTGCTCACCACAACATCCAGCTAGTTTTTCTATTTTTAGTAAAGACGAGGTCTCACTCTTGCTCAGGCTGGTCTTGAACTCCTGAGCTCAAGCAGTCTACCTGCCTGGGTCTCCCAGAATGCTAGGATTACAGGTGTGAGCCACTGTGCCCTGCTGCTTTTAAATATTTGAATACTGTAATTTCTTTGTCATTTTTTTCATCCTTGAAATTTGAAATACCCAGACTTGTAAATTTTGTGAGTGAAATATGCTTAGAATTATTTTAGTTTATAAAACTGATAAAAAGCAGATAATTGACTGTAGTCAAAGTCTGATGTCTATTGACACATGATATATTTTCATCACAATCAGTACCTTTCAAAAAGTTGATTAAATTTATTGTCTCTTTGGGTTAGCTCTCTAAATGCTATTCAGTAATCTATTAAAGCATATACAGCTTCACCTTAAACCAATGGTTTAAAAAAATGAATTTTGTGATCCAGGATCAAAACTAATTTTAGCTTTAGCTTTTCTATATCAAGTTGCACTTAATTTATTTCCTCTTTTACTTTTTAACTTTCAGCAAAGAAAAGAAAAAGATGATTAAGAAGCCATTGGAAAGGGAGAGCATTAGTACAACTCCAAAATATTTCTTGGAAAAAGCTAAGGATACACGGTAAGTACATGATAGGAAAAACTGCTGTCCATCATACAGTTTTGTTAAAGTTTAAGAAGTAGAATTGATAGGTGTATAGTCCACCATAAAATGTCATAATGTATCTATCTATATATATATAATGTGATACTATGTCATCTTAGGTTGCCTGTAATTTGGGAACTTGGATGATTTCATCTTAAAATTTTTCTTTATCTGTGGATGAATGATTTTTTTCCATTTTTGAAAAAAATATTATTTTAATTCACTATGGATTAGAATTGTCCTGTCCACCACCTTTACATAGCCTACATTAGGGCATACTAGTAGGCTACTTGTTAGGACCATTGAATGAATGAATCCAGTCTTCCTTGAAACTCCATAGTCTGGATAGGATTTCAGTATGATCTTAGGCTTATGCAAAAGCACACTATAATACTTATAACAAGTCTTGAGTAAATTTATGGTTACTTAGTTGTGTTTTGTGAGAATTTTAAAGCACAGATTTTTTAGCAGACATACAGAGCCACCTTATTTTGCCAAATAATACTAACAAGCTACATGCACACTTTAATAGGGGTAGGCCAAAATAGTCTGAAGAGTACTACTCTTTCCACAGCTTACGGAAAATGGCACTCTTCAAATCCTACCATTACCAGGTTAATATATGCTCTAATATAACAACTATTCAGTTCTAATAATTTTTTTATTATATATCATTCAATTCTAATAATTTTTTTTATAATGTATCTGAGAGTGCCACCAATGGCTTAGGATACTAACAATGTGAAATTAAGTTACTGCTTATTTGCTTATTTCCATTACTTCAAAACTGTTTTGTAGAAGTCATTAGAAAAAACTTTCTATCAATCAGCATGCATTTACCATGTTGTCCTGCAAGGTACTTGGTGGTGGTTGGGTATACAAATGAATATACAGCGGTGCCAAAAAAAAATGTATACACATTTAAGAAAGGAAGAAACTGTATTAAAATTGGAATACTCAATAATACATATCAATAACAAAATATGAATACAAATCACATTTGAGCATGTCTCATAATCGCAGAAGTCAAATGTGACTTGAGTATTACAATTTTAAATGAGTATTTTGTTTCTCAAAATGTATATACATTTTTTTGGCACCTTCTGTGTAATAAAATGAGATCCCTTTCCTAAAGTTAGGGAAAGGAGGTTAGTATAACGTGAAAACAAATTACCGTATATACTCGAGTATAAGCCAAGTTTTTTTCGGTACAAAATTTGTGCGAGTTCGGGTTTTTCGGCACAGATTTTGTGCCGGAAAAAACTCGGCTTATACTCGAGTATATATGGTAGGAAGGATGGCGCCTGTAGCTCAGTGGGTAGGGCTCTGGCCCATATACCGACGGTGGCAGGTTTGAACCCAGCCCCAGCCAAACTGCAACAAAAAAATAGCAGGGCATTGTTTGGGCATCTGTACTCCGAGATACTTGGGAGGCTAAGGCAAGAGAATCGCCTAAGCCCAAGAACTAGAGTTTGCTGTGCACTATGGCACTATGGCACTCTACCCAGGCAATAGAGTGAGACTCTGCTCTTAAAAAAAATAAAATAAAATAAAAAATTAGAAAATAATTTTTTAATAAAATGGAGTTTAAAGTAGGGAAAGATCATTGTGGATTGATACAGTTATAGAAGGTTTAAAGGCAGCAGAACTATCTTTAAGGATTGGTAAAAATTTTAAGTATGTAGAAAGAACAAAGTCATGAAGACTGGAATCTACTTTTCTTGCAAGTAAAATAAGATTCTTACTTGACATTTTGGTGTTGACTGTAAAATAATGTTCAGTTCAAGAATATACAGTGTACAAGTATTCCAAAATTTTATTGCACTTTTAAGCTTTAATAACTTCAGAAGAATAAATGCAACAAACATTTTTCATTTAAATTTTCTGTGGTGACAGTTTGTGGAAAACATTCAGAGAATGTCATTATGCTTGGCCACCGAATCTTAGGTAATTGTGATTTTCTGAAGGGCAGAGACCATGTCTAATGCATCAGTGTGTTCCTAGTACCTCATGTACTTGACACACTGTAGGTTTCAGTAAAGGTTTATTAAACTGTTAATAGAATTATAGAAAGTAAGTATAGTAAAATGTATGATTCAAGTTTCCTTTTCTTTTCACAGGAAAAAGGTCAGTAGTCAGAATAACAAGAAGAAAGTAGCTCTTGAAGATAGAAATTAAAAACAGACTTTTAAAAAGATTACCCCAGAAATATAATTTTATGATCCCAGCATGAAAGTTACTGTCATGGATTATTTCAAGTCTTACAGTCCACTTACACCAAGCATTCTTGAATAAACTACAAGCACGTGGGACTGGTGAAGAATGATTCTAAACAATCAATGCATCATGTCAAATTTCAATTTATAGGTGACTTTTAAATTATTATACAATGGAAGTAACATTCATTGACATTTCTGTGATTTGGATCCAGAGAGATACTTCTTATAGAAGAACAAAAGCTTATGCTAAAAATAAAACCACCGAAATGTGGTGAACTCTTAAGAATTTTTCCCTTCAAGTATGAAGGAAGATGTGCTGTATGCTGTGGAGTGGCATCTGGAACAGAATTTCAAAATAAAGCCTTGGCATGTACTCTCCATTGCTCAAACACTTGTTATTTTTAGTGCATGGACAAAAACAGCCAGGAAGAAACCTGCTGTTCTCTTTATTTTAATATTCCCTAATTTATTGGTGGTCTTTTCAAGGGTGAGTCTATTAAATATATAAATATATTAAGTATCCTTATTGGTAAGGTAGCTCAACTACGAGATTATGATCAACCTCTCCTGTTCTTCATTTTCCATGGTCTTTCCTATGTCTTTCCATTTAAGAGGCTTTTTACTTGAACACTGATAAACATTTTATTCTGATAAGGAGGAATGTTCCTGTTACTTGATACACTACTGGCTTCATTCTCTTACGGCTTATTTGTCCTGAGACTTAATGTCCCTTCAGCCATTTAGAAAGCAGTTCTCTGCCAAAGGTAAAGCATTACTATCATATAGTGATGGAAACTGTTTGCTTTTAGCAGATGTTTAATTGCTAGTTTTGTACAGTGGAATAAAAAGATTGACTTCATACATGTAAGGTATGAAGTGCCTTATAATGACATGAATGTTTCTACATATTAATACTGTCCTAGAACTACAACACAGATAAACTCTTCTCAGCAGAATTTGAAGTAAACTTTTTTTTCTTTATTTTCAGCTTTTTATTCTAGAGTCAGGACAGATAGACTTGCTCTTGAATATTTGAAATGTGACAAAAATTGTTTATCTTCAGAATTTATTTAAATAAAGATTATGGCAAGCAGTATAAAGAATACCTATAAGAACATGATTTTTTGTTCTTGCAAAAAAATAGATCCTTAACTCATTATATACTCTGGAATTAGTTGTATTGGTGTGATCCATTTGCTAGCTATGTGAATGAATAACTTCTTAGTCTCTTAGAGCTTCCATTTTTTATCTATGAAATTGTCTATATCTCAAGACTGGAAGTACCTAGCACTGTGTCTGAAACAGTACACTCAAAACAAATTTTCTTTCAACAAACATTATAGATTTTGTTAGGAGTACAGGCTTGATAACACAGTCCCTGCCCTTACGGTATAATGGTGGAAATAAGTAAAGGAACATATACAAATCCTGTGTCACTTATTGACAGATACATTCTGATACATGCATCATGGGGTGATTTCATCATTTTGTGAACATTATAAAGTGTGCCTACACAAACCTAAATGATACAGCCTATTAAACACATAGGCTAGGCTACAAACCTATATACCATGTTACTCTCCTGAATACTGTAGGCAACTGTAACACAATGTTAAATATTTATGTATCTAAACATAGAAAAGGAACAGTAAAAAAGATGATATAAAAGATAGCTGGTATACCAGTATAGGACACTCACCATGAATGGAATTTGCAAGTCTGGAAGTTGCCCTGGGTGAGTCAGTGAGTGAATGGTGAATATGTATGTGAAGGCCTAGGATATCACTGTGCACTGCTGTAGACTTTATAAACACTACACTATACACTACATGCATTAAAAAATATTTCGTCAATTATAAATTTCTTAGTTTTTTAAACTTTTTGACACTTGCAATAACACTTAAGTTCAAACACAAACATTGTACAGCTCTACAAAAATACTTTCTTCATAGTTTTATCCTATAGGCCAAGTATAGTGTCTCATACCTGTAATACTAGCACTCTGGAAGACTGAGGTGGGAGGATCCCTTGAGACCAGCCTGAGCGAGAGCAAGACCCCATTTCTATGAAAAATGAGAAAAGTAAGGTGGGCCTTGTGGCAGGCACCTGTAGTCCCAGCTACTTGGGAGGCTGAGACAGGAGAATCACTTGAACCCAAGAGTTTGATGTTGCTGTGAGCTAAGTTGACACCATGCACTCTAGCCTGGGCAAAAGAGTGAGACTCAGTCTCAAAAAAAAAAAAAAAAAAATCTTACTCTATAAAATATTTTTAATTTTTTTGCCTTTTGAACTTTTTTATTAAAAATTAAGACAAAAACTTTAACCTAGGCCTAAAACGGATTGGGAACATCAGTATCTTCCACATCCTTATCTTGTCCTAACCATTGTAAATGCTGTCCACAGCTGACTGAAATGTCATTACGAGGTACATGACTAATGGAGCAAGTGCTCTGTAAGATCTAAGGTCATGATGCTGAAGCCTCACAGGAGGCTTCCAACCCAGATTGGGGATGCCATGGAAAGCTGGCATCTTGAGTTAAATCCTGCAGATACAGAAATCAAGATGCAAAGAGGAACAAAGTATTCCAGGCACAGACCGAGGTTTCATCATCTATAATCCCCGATTTGACTTTTATTTTCCCCTATGTAAGCACCGATCTGTAAATAAAATTTCTAGAGAAACCTCTACCAACTTGGTTTGTCACGCTATTAATACTGAATTTAGAGCCCTTACAGCAGTTGGAACTATCTGCTACATAAATTTCAGTTTTGCCCAAAGGGGAGGAGTAAAGTTTGTGACGGTTACAAAAATTAAAAACACTTACAATGAACAGCTGACTGAAATGAGCCAGGACTCTCTGGAATCAAACTGGCCAAAGTTTGAATCCTGGTTCTACTTGTAGCCGGTGTTTGTGTGAACTGAATGACATTAACTCCTTAACTTTGACTTTCTTGATTTGCCCAACAAATGGTAACTTTCTACACATTCCAGTAAAAGTCTTGAGACAAGTAAAAAAGCTAGTCATAATTCGTTACTTCTAGTAAGCAAACTACTTAAAGACTTGAAAGTTTACATCTATTATGTTTTATTCCCAGACAGTAGTTTCATTAGGAAAAAAATGACAGTAAAAAATTATGAGCAGGTAGGTTCAGAGTAATTATGAACTGCTTTCCAAACCACTGTTTTGCCCTTACAAGAACACGCTGGTGGTGGCACAATGGCAGAACCAAATACAAGAATAGCCCGTCTTGGAGGCTTTTTACGAGGACGGGGTTTATGTGCTCTTGGTTGGTTTGCTAGAGTAAATTTTAAATACCTTCATTGTCTCGCGTGAGTGTCAAAGGAACCTGCGGAGTTCCAAGGAAAAGGGTAGACAGCTGATTACGAATCGGTGCAGTGAGGCTATCAAAGGGTCATCTAAGAACTATCTATTCCTTATGACTAAAAAAGTAACAATGAGGGCGGCGCCTGTGGCTCAAAGGGGTAGGGCGCCAACCCCATATGCCGGAGGTGGCGGGTTCAAACCCCACCCGTTCTACCCTCCATCCACTTTAAAACTACTCTTCCACTAACTGAGATGACGGCTTTCAAACAGGAGCAACAGCACCTTGCCGCTCGGCCGCCAGCTGGGCCCTGCCGAGACCCTTAGCCAGACAATGGATCAGCTCCCTCGGAGGGGCGCCCGAACCAGCCGCAGATGGACAACCGCACCTGGCGGATCACCTGCCGCACTGGATCCCGTGACGCGAGTGCACCGCCCCGCGGGCCGCGGAGTCACGTGGACCGGAGGCACCGCCCCGCGGGCCGCGGAGTCACGTGGACCGGAGGCCCCGCCCCGCCCCGCGGGCCGCGGCGAGGTGGGGCGCGGCGTGTGCCCCGGAAGTGGCTGTCTTCCCCTGACAGCTGCTGATCTGGAGGCGGCGGCGGCGGAGCAGGAGCAAGATGGCGCTGCGGCCGGGAACGGGAGCTGGCGGCGGCGGGGCCACGGGAGCCGGCGCGGGGGCCGCCGGGGGAAGCAGGTGGGTGTGAAGAGCCGGTGGCAGCCGGCTGGGACTTCTCCTGCCTCCGGAGAGCGGCTGGCCTACGCGGCGGCGAGGGTGCTTGGCGGTTATGGCGGTTTTCGCCAGATCCGACCCTCTTCCTTGGGACCGGGCTGCGGGAGAAGGGTCGTGCCCCAGGGACCCGGGCGGGCGACGATTGTGTTCCAGGCTCGCCCTCTCGGCTGCTTGATCCAGCGGGGAGCGGCGCGCGCCCCGGCGCGGAGAGCGGGGAAGGAGCAGGGGAGGGTCCGCCGGGGGGGTCTGGGTACCCCGGGAACACCAACTCCTCTCTCTCAGCCCTGGCTGCATCTGAACCGAGCACAGTCTTCCTTTTCCTAGGGCTTTCCGAGCTTGACAAGAGCTGTTAGGGAGAAGGCTTTGAAAAATCTGGTCACAAAGCTAGGGAAACTGCTTCCAAGATGTGTACGATTTGTCTTTTCCCCTTCTAGAAAGTCGGGTCCTCCTCTTTATTTCCTAACACGCGACAAAGAGCAAGAAAATCTGAAGGCCTTTGATTAGCAATTGTCTTGAGATAGAGCTCTTGTCTTGTGGCAGTAATTCTCGAGACTTCTGATTCCTTTTTTAAAGGGGCATTTAAAAACAAAAGAAAAATTCATTATTAAACAGCAGTTACACATTTATTAGAACAAAGCTTCCAGACTTTTACTTAGCTTTTAAACAAATCTGCCCTCTGTTGTATTTCATCTAATAATTGCCTGTGGTTTTTACACTCCAATCGGTAAGGGAGATGTACTTCTGCAACTTGACAAGTGCATTATCACTTAAAGAAATATTTTATTCCAGAAAGTTTTCACCCCACTTCTTTATAGAAGTGACCTAGTCTGATTTTGTTTCATTAGCCTACACACACATTTGGGAATAAAATTAGCCTTTTATCTTCAGTATCCTGAATTATCTTTGGAAAACGAAGTGTTAGTTTTTTGATATGCAGTTTTAATTTTGGAGTCATGAACGCTACAAAAGTGTAAGGTCTTTAAAGTTATCACCTCTTGCAGGTGCAGAGCACTTTCTGTTCAATAAACTACCTGTATGCAGCCCCATTTTCGTTTCCTCTGAGCATCGTTGACTTTAGATTTTAAACTTTATGCTTTCTCTCTTGTTTTCACTGCTTCATTAAAGTTTTTCATAAACATAGCAGAAGTCAGCTTCTGGCTGGAGAAGAAAAATACATGGTAATCTCTCTTCTGTTTCTGTTTTATATATGATGGCAGTTTCCAGAATGTTCCTGAGTGGCGTTAATGTGACTGATTATATGATTAATCATGGCACTTAGTTCTGAGAAAATATTTGAAATTCCAGGCCCACATTTTTATTTGCTTTTTAAAAAGATGTTTTGGGGGTGAGGAAGAGCTCAGGGTCATAAAACTGAGTGGATCATTCCCTCATTTGAATGGAGAAAATCAGTGAACTGTAACACCCCATATTTCATACATAGGCCTTATAGAACAGGCTCTGTTCCTAGAGCATAAGCAAAACACAGGGACATTTTCCAGGTTTAATATTAGCCTATTTGATTAGTATCCTGAATGGGCTACTTTGGAATAAATGGTAAAGCTATATAAGGGGAAAACAATTCCAAGAGATGAGAAGTATAATTTTTTTTTCATAAAGTAAGGCAGAAGAAAAAAAGAGTTGAAAGATCTATATTAGTCTGTAATCATTCAACTGGTAGTCATTGGATACCTACAAGAGTAAGGTATTGTTCTTAATGCTATAAATATATCCAAGACATGACTAATATCATGGGAGAACGTACAAAATAACTGGTACAAAGTGAGGGAGAACAAAGAGGCCACATCCTTCTGGAGTATTATCATTTGTGAGCTTGTCCGTTTCTTCCTGCTCTTTTATAAACTTGTCTATGGCTTCCTCATCTTATACGCTTTCAGAACATTTTTTGCATACACTAATAGAAAACATTCTGTATATTTGTGGATTTCAGCCATAGTGAAAGCAATGAAAAGATTTCAGCTGGGCAACTGAGGTGGAGGTTGAGGAGGGAGTCAAGAGATTGTCATAGAGATGGGAAGGCCCCAGTGGACGCTACCCAAACAACACACCTGCATAGCCAGATTGACTGTGGCACTGAATGGAGAAGAAGAGTTTTATGAAATAAAACTGAGAAAGTTGTTCCAAAATACAGAGAGCCTTGCGTTTAAACTAAGGAAATTCATTGCTTTAACTCCAGGAGTCATCTTCCTAAAGGATCATGTAAAGTTTAATAATGGTCCTTTCCAATGATGTATCTCACCTGGCTGCATGAAATGCATTTGAAACCACAGAATCTGGAACGGGGATATCCATTAGGAAGTCTTTATGTAGGAGTCCAGGCTAGAGAAATGAAGACTGGTAGCAAAGGTAACTGAAAAGGAGGCGTAGTTGAGACAGCATGTGACAAATAGAGCTCACAAATCTGCTTTCGTACTGAAACATAAGTAATGCAAAAATTAGTGGTTTTACCTTTGAAATCAAATTGTTGATCATCTTGTTGCCCAGATTTTTGCCAAGCATCTGCTGTCTTATCAGTATTTTAGCTACCTGTCTAATCAGTCTTTTAGCATCTTGATATTATTTATCTAAATACTTCAGAGAATCATATGATTAGTACATATAGATCACTAAGCAGTTTGGGTTGCAAAATTTTTCCTACAGTAAATTATGTTTATAGTGTTAATTTTGTTTTGTATTCAAAGTAACCTTTACTATCTATTGGCGTGTTCTTTGTGATTTACTTAGTTGGGACCTTGGCATATTTTTGGTTCCGTGTCCTCATTTGACAGGGGATGAAGGGGATTGCACAGAGCTTTGCTGTTACTTTATGGCAGAGCTGGAAATAGAAAAACTTATGTGTAACACAAGTTTCCAGTTTTTAGTAAGCCATATTGGTAATTTAAATCTTTAAAGCTGATTTTTTAAAATCTTGACAGGTTGATTATATAAATCATTCATTGCTCCTAAATTATCAGCGTTAAGTATTTAAATCAATGGTTCTCAACTTTCCTAATGCCACAACCCTTAATACAGTTCCTTATGTTGTGGTGACTCCCAACCAAAATTATTTTCGTTGCTACTTCATAACTGTAATTTTGCTATTGTTATGAATCATAATGTAAATATCTGATATGCAGAATGGTCTTAGGCGACCCCTGTGAAAGGGTCGTTCGACCCCCATTTGTATCAGGGGTCGCAATCCACAGGTTGAGAACCCCTGATACAAATAATGTCTTTAAAAATTGAGTTTAAGCATACCTTATTTTATTGCACTTCACAGACACTAGTTTATTTTATAAGTTGAAGGTTTGAGGCACCCCTATGTTGAGCAAGTTTATTGGCACAATTTTTCCAGCTGCAGGTGGTCATTTCATATGCTGTGTCTCATTTTGGTAATTCTTGCAATATTTCAAACTTTTTCCTTACTAGTACCTGTTATAGTATCTGTGACCAGTGATCTTAGATGATGTAATTATTTTGGGATGTCAGGAACTCCACCCATGTACGACTGCAAACTTAGCTGATAAGTGTTTTATGCATTTTGACTATTCCACCAGCTAGCTGTTCTCCCTTCTCCCTCCCTTTCAGGCCTCCCTATTCCCTGACATAAAACAATATTGAAATAAGGACAATCAATAGCCCTACAATGGCTTCTAAGTGTGCCAGTGAAAGGATGAGTTGCCTCATCTCTTACTTTAAATCAAAAGCTAAAATGATTAAATTTAGTCACTAATCACATTAAAAGCAGAGATTGGCCAAAACCTAGGCATCTTGCACCAGACGTCAAATTGTGAATGCAAAGGAAAAGTTCTTGAAAGAGACTGAAAGTGCTATTCCAGTGAACACAAGAATGATAAGAAAGTGAAACAGCCTTATTGCTGATAGGGAGAAAGTTTTAATGATCTGAGTAGAAGACCAAACTACCCAAACATTCCCTTAAACCAAAGCCTAATCCAAAGTAAGGTTCTAACTTTTTGATTTTGTGAAGGTTGACAGGTGAGGAAACTGCAGAAGAAAGGTTGGAAGCTAGTAGGAGTTGGTATATGAGATTTATGAGATGGTATATGAGGAAAGAAAGTGCTATAGCAAGTTGTCCATAAGATCTAGCGAAGGTAATTGATGAAGATGGTTACCACAATAAACAAATTTTCAAAGTAAACAAATAGCCTTCTGTTGGGAGAAGATGCCATCTAAGATTTTCACAGAGAAGAGAAATCAATGTGTGACTTCAAAGTTTCAAAAGAAAGGATGACTCACTTTAGAGACTAATGATGCTGGTAACTTTAAGTTGAAGCCAGTGCCATTTGCCATTCCTAAAATTCTTGGGCCTCTTTGAGAATTATGCTCTGGGCCTTTAAGTGTATTCTGCCTGTGCTCAATAAAAGGAACAACAAAGCCTGAATAATAGTACATCTGTTTACAGCATGATTTATAAAATATTTTAATCCCATTGTTGAGACCTACTGCTCAGAAAAAAGATTCCTTTCAAAATGTTGCTGCTCATTGACAATGAACCTAGTCACCCAAGAACTCTGATGGAGATGTATAAAGTGGTAAATGTTGCTTTTACGCCTGTTGACACATTATCCATTCCTCAGTTCATGGATCTACTTTCAACTTTGTTATTTAAGAAAATTTCATAAGGCTTTAGCTACCACAGATTCCTATTGGATTTCGGAAAATTGAATTGAAAACTTTCTGGAAGGGATTCACCATTCTAAATGCCATTAAGAACATTCATGGGCCAGGCGCGGTGCTGTAATCCTAGCACTCTGGGAGGTGGAGGTGGGTGGATTGCCTGAACTGACGGGTTTGAGACCAGCCTGAGCCAAAGCTAGACTTTGCCTCTAAAAATAGCCAGGCGTTGTGGTGGGCGCCTATAGTCCCAGTTACTCGGGAGGCTGAGCAAGAGAATCATTTGAACCCAAGAGTTTGAGGTTGCTGTGAGCTATGATGCTATGGCACTCTACCAAGGGCAACAAAGTGAGACTGTGTCTAACAAAAAAAAAAAAAAAAAAAAGAACATTCATGATTCATGGGATAAGGTCAAAATATCAAAATAAACAGGAGTTTGGAAGAAGTTGATTCCAGCCTTCATGGATAGCTTTGAAGGAGTTTTAAGACTTCAGTGAAGCAAGTAATTGGAGCCTGAAGATGTGACTGAATTGCTGCAATCTCATGATAAAACTTAAACAGACAAGTAATTACTTTTTTTTTTTTTTTTTTTTTGGACTAGAGTTTGTTCTTTATAGCTGTAAAAAAGAAATTTTACATCACATATAAAAACTGTTTAATACTGTGTCATGCAGTTATGATGCTATACTGAAAAATGTTGACAGGTTTAGCATTCATTACTTCAACTATCTTTTGGAACATCTCAATAGATAGTGTAATAGGAAGTAATTTATCAATTTGAGATTTGAGTAAACAGGGGAATGAGTTGATGAGTGAACCTAGTTGACTGCTGAGCATTTGAATAATAATGTTCCTCTGTTAGGCTTGGCGGCCTGTAGCTCAGCAGGGAAGGGGCCAGCCACATACACCTGAGCTGGCAGGTTTGAACCCAGCCTGGGCCTGCCAAACAACAATGACAACTACAACCACAGCACTCTACCAAGGGCAACATAGTGAAACTCCATCACAAAAAAACAATGTTCCTCTGTTGCCTATATAGCATTATGAATGTAATAACTCTGATTAAATAATGAAACTACTTCTGTGTGAAAAATGGAGCTTAAATAAAAAACCAGCCACTATTGCTAGTAATGAAAGACATCCATACAAGTGATGGTTCTTAACTATAAAATGGAAGTTATATACAAATTAAACAGTAGAATATAGTACCCAAGAACTAGAATGTGAATAAATTTATGATATCCTCTTCACACTGCATGAACTATGTAATTTGAAGATTTCTTAGAACACAATTGAAAAATTGACTACTACATTTGTTTGTGTTTTTTGTTTTTGACTACTTATATTTAATAGAATAAGTAAAAGCTACTTTTAGCATTTGAATTAAGTGCACATGTGTGCATGCACATACACAGGGCAAGTTCCTCAGCTTTGAACAATATGAACTTTGCACATGATGATTATACTGTCACTGAGAAAAAAAATCATTAACTTACTTCATGTATGTTTACTGGGGACTTCACAGTAGTTCTCTCAAACAAAGAGTAAAGACACCAGTTCACAAAGTGCCAGCTCTCAGCACCAGAGAGAGTTAAACCTTCACAGGTGAAATGACATTACAAATCAGAGACTCGCCCAACTAGTTCTGTGGAACTGTATTACTTTTATCAAATGGAAAAAAATCCAAGTTTATGTTAAATAGATTTAAAAAGTTAGATCTCTTAAAAATCCTTAGAAGTGTATTTTATAATGCTATATAAAATAAAATTGTTGGTTTATAAGAAAATGCTCAGTTTCAGAGATATGAAAGACAAAATGACCTGAAAACACAGATTACATAAACTGAGGTCCCAGAAAGGAAAATTAAAAGCAGTCTTTTGGAGAAAGAAGTAGTAAAACTCAGTGTGTATTTGCACTAATACACCTGAAAACTGTTTTGTGGACAGCCAATACTGAAAGGAAATTCTAAAATGCCACCTGATAACTTTAATCAACACTAAATCAAGTCTGAGGCAAGACACTGAATGGACAAGAATTGAATGGGAAGATAGCAACTCCCTTCCTTGATAGATAATCTTAAGCCATCCGAGTTCAGTTATTTGATGTCTTGGGAAGCTGTATCCATCGAGTTTTCCTTTCTGACCTGTAGAGATTCGCTGCTGATGGACAGTAATTCTCGAATTTCCTTATTTTCAAGCTCTAATTGGGCTAGTTTTTCCTGAATCTTACAAAACTGGTCGTCATCCACCTGGACCGCTTTCCTCATCACTTCTCCCATTTCACAGATTCTGTCAATCTGACTTTCAATTTCTGCAGAGTGAGACTGGTGAGCTTTCAGGACTGGTTCAGCATCCACTGCTTTTTTAGCAACCATTAATTGTAACATCTGTTTCCGGTACTTGCTCATGATGAGTTCCAAAGCATCCTGGTGTTCCTCCAAGGAAACCCATA
>CAUYPK010164948.1:0-41479 GCA_963574355.1 Loris lydekkerianus | reverse complement strand
CCATTAAGTTATTAACTTCCTCTCTTTCCATTTTCTTGAGGAAGGCTTGCAGTGCTATAAATTTCCCTCTTAGGACTGCCTTTGCAGTATCCCAGAGGTTCTGGTAGTTCATGTCTTGATTGTTGTTTTGTTCCAAAAATTAGGTGATTTCCTTCTTAATCTCGTTTATAACCCATCTATCCATCAGCATAAGGTTGTTTAGCTTCCATGTTTTTGTATGGATATGCAGGTTCCTGTTGTTATTGAGTTCAACTTTTATGCCATGATGGTCTGAGAAAATGCAAGGAATAATTTCTATGTTTTTAAATTTTCTGAGATTAGATTCATGGCCTAGGATGTGGTCAATTTTGGAGTATGTTTCATGGGCTGATGAGAAGAATATGTGTTCATTTCATTGGGATGAAATTTTCTGTAGATGTCTGTTAAGTCCAGATGTTGAATGGGTAAGTTTAAATCTAAAATTTCTTAAGCTAAATGCTTAGCTACTTTTTGGAGGCTCTATCCAGCACTGCTATAGGGGTGTTAAAATCTCCAACCTCTATGGAACTGGAGGAAATCAAGTTGCTCATATCTGTTAGAGTTTCTCTTATAAATTGAGGTGCATTCTGGTTTGGTGCATAAATATTCATAATTAAAATCTCATCATATTGAATATTACCTTTAACAAATACGAAGTGTCCATCCTTATCCTTCCTTATTTTGGTTGGTTTAAAGCCTATTGCATCTGGAAATAGGATTGCAACGCCTGCTTTTTTCTGCTTTCTATTTGCCTGGACTATAGATGACCAACCCTTCACCTTGAGTCTATATTTGTTTTTTAATGTAAGATGCAATTCTTGTATGCAGCAGATAATCTGGCTTGAGTTTTAGTGTTCATTTAGCCAACCTGTGCCTCTTTAGAGGACAATTTAAACCATTCACATTAGTTGAGAATATTGATAAGCCTTTTGAGAGTCCAGTGGACATTTTTAATCCTTTTGCAACTGTGGAAGTTGGACTTTGATCAAAATTTTCTAGGTGGGTTTACTTTTGTGGTGGAGAATTATGCTGGTCTTCATGGAGGATAGGTCTGAGAATATCCTGGAGAGCTGATTTAGTTGTGGCAAATTTCTTCAGCATGTGAATGTCATTGAAGTATTTAATTTCTCTGTCATAAATGAAAGTCAGTTTAGCTGGGTACAGGATCCTGGGTTGAAAGTTTTTTTGTTTTAGGAGATTAAAAGTCAATGACCAGCCTCTTCTAGCTTGAAAGGTATCAGCAGAGAGATATGCAGTTTTTCTAATATTCTTGCCCTTCTAGGTGATGGTTTTCTTTCATCTGGATGCTTTCAGAATTTTCTCCTTCATATTAACTTTAGTGAAATTGATTACAATGTGTACGGGGGATGTTCTATTAGGGTTGAGTTGTGCTGGAGTTCTGAAACTGTCTGCTATCTGAATTTCAGAATCTCTTGGCATGTCTGGAAAGTTCTCCTTCATAATCTCATGGAGAAGAGACTCTGTGCCTTGTGAAGCCATGTCACTTTCAGGGATCCCTATAAGACAAATATTGGTTTTCTTCTAATTATCCCAGAGCTCTCTAAGAGAGTAATCTGTTTTTGCCCTCCATTTCTCTTCCTCTTCGAGAGTTTGGGAGCATTCAAAAGCTTTGTCTTCAATGTCAGAAATCCTTTCTTCGGCTTGCTCCATTCTGTTACTGAGAAATTCTACTATGTTTCTCAAATCTTTGAGGGATGCAACTTCTTGTGTCAATGTGTCAAATTCTTTGGTCATTTGGTCTTTAAATTCGTTGAATTCTTAATATATCTTTTGGGTTACTGCTTGGAATTCTAATTCGATCTTATTTACTATTCAGATTCTGAATTCGATTTCTGACATCTCAGCTATTTGTTTGTGCAAGGGATCTTGTGCTGTGTCCTCCCCATTGATCCATTGGGGAGTTTATCTACTCTGATTATTCGTATTGCCAGGATTTTTCTGTTGATTTCATCCAATGATTGTTTTTCACTATTGCCTCTGGCCATCCTCAGAGTTGGGGAGGTGTCTCTCCAAGATTAGACCCCAGTGGTATCATTCTATTGTTGCTGGATCTTTGTAGGGAGTGACCCTGTGTAGTTCCTCTGGGGCTGCCCTAGCCGGGGAGTTCTGGTTGTGGAAGCAGCTCTGGAGTGTGACACACCCAGATCCAGCAACAGGGTGGGAAATGGTACACATGGTTCTGGGAGTGCCTGGCGCCCAGTGACTTTGGCACAGGGAGCCCAAGGCTCCAGCAGTCTCTGGCCAGGAGAAGGGCTCTGCACAGAGGCATGGAGGGCTCTGGAGGGCATGTGACTACCAGAGTTTCTGACCAGACAAGTGGGCCAGTGTGGAGGCAAGGAGGGTACAGGAGGGAGGGTGTAGGGTTGCATGGCTCCTGCAGTTCCTGATCAGGGCATGTGGAGGTCCAGCGGGCACAGATCATGAGTTGGGGGTCACGGTGCAGCTCTAATGAAGTCTGGGTTGCTATGAGCTGTGATGCCACGTCACCATACTCAGGGAAAGAGCCCAAACGGCTCCAGTGTGCCAAAATGGGTCTTACTCTGCCCTTGACAGTTAAGGCTGTAAGGCAGCTCAGTCCCCGCCATTAGGCTACTCAGTCACTAGGATACTAGCTCCCTTTCGATTCTTGCTCTGCAATCCTGAGGGCAGAGCTTGCTGGGGCAGTTCTCTCACAATGGCTCCAAGCGGCCCACTGATGAACACTATTAGCTCCCTCTGGCTCCGAGGCTCAGTCTGGGGCCCTAGACAATGCCCAAAGTTCTCCGCACTCCTGCTCAAGTAGATGTCTTCCAAATCCAAATGTTGGATGGTTAGGTTTAAATCTAAATTTTCTTTGCTCAGCTTCTTATTGGAGGGTCTATTCAACACTGCCAAAGGAGTGTTGAAATCTCCAACTATTATGGAGCTGGAGGAAATCAAGTTGCTCATGTTTGTTAGAGTTCTCTCTTATAAATTGAGACACATTCTATTTGGGTGCATAAATATTAATAATTGAAATCTTATCATATTGAGTTACCCTTAAAAAATATGAAGACTATTCTTATCCTTCCTTACTTTTGTTGGTTTAAAGCCTATTGTTTCTGCAAATAGAATTGCAACTCCTGCTTCTTTTCTGGTTACCTGAAATATGGATGACCATTCTTTCACCCTGAGTCTATATTTATCTGTTAAGGTAAGATGTATGTAGCAAATATCTGGCCTGAGGTTTTTTTCCTATCAGCTAACCTGTGCCTCTTTAGAGGACAGTTTAAGCCATTCACATTAATAGAGAATATTTATGAGTCTGGTAAAATTTTGGGTATTGAGTTTTTTGAAATTCCAGTGGACATTTTTAATCCTTTTGGCACTGTGGAACTTGGAATTTGATCAAAAGTTTCTGAGTGAGTTCACTTTTGTGTTGGAGGATTGGGCCGGTCATTATGGAGGATAGGTCTGAGAATATCCTGAAGAGCTGATTTGGTTATGGCAAATTTCTTCAACATATGAATGTCATTAAAGTATCTAATTTTTCCATCATAAATGAAACTCATTTTAGCTGGATACAGGATCTGGGGTTCAAAATTATTTTGGTTTAGGAGATTAAAAGTCGATAACCACCCTCTTCTGGCTTGAAAACTTTCAGCAGAGATATCTGCAGTCATTCTAATATTCTTCCCTTTGTAGTTAATGGATTTCTTATGTCTGGCTGCTTTCAGAATTTTCTCCTTCATATTAACTTTACTGAAGTTAATTATGATATGCCTGGGGGATGTCTTATTTGGATTGAGTCATGCTGGGGTCCTGAAACTGACTGCTATCTGTATTTCAGAATCTCTTGGCATGTCTGGAAAATTCTCTTTCATTATTTTATGGAGAAGGGCCTCTGTGCCTTGCGAGGCCACTTCATCACTTTCAGGGATTCCAATGAGGTGGATATTAGCCTTCTTGAATTATCCCAGAGCTGTCAGAGAGAATGATCCATTTTTGGTCTCCATTTCTCTTCCTCTTTGAGAGTTTGGGAGCGTTCAAAGGCTTTGTCTTCAATGTCAGAAATTCTTTCTTCTGCTGGCTCCACTCTGTTACTGAGGGATTCTACTGTATTTTTTAGATCTTTGAGGGCTGCAAATTCTTCCTTCAGTGCATCAAAATCTTTGGTAGTTTTGTCTTTAAATTTGTTAAATTCTTGAGACAACTTTTGAATTTCTCCTCGAATTTCTAATTCCAACTTTTGAATTGCTGCTCAAATTTCTAATTCCAAATTTTTCTCCATTCTATTAATTTTGTTTGAAATCCAAATTCTGAATTTCATTTCTGACATCTCGGCCAGCTATTTATGAATGGGAACTTCAGTTACATCTGCCATATCTTTATTTGGGGGGATTGATCTATTTTGGTTATTTATGTTATCAGAGTTTTTCTGCTGATTCCACCCCACGATTATTTTACTCCATTTGATTTTTCTCCTGGAGCTTTGCCAAGGACCTGTGCAATGCTATAGCCTGAGAAACTGGGGACCTATTTGGTATGGTGTGGCTAAGTGTTTCTGTCTTGTTTACAGCTGGTCTCTGTCCAACCGTAGTGAAACATTTACTCTGGGTTGAAGACTCATCTGTGGAGAAATACTAGCAATTAAGTCACCCCGCCCCCCACAGCCAACAATTGGAAAAGGAAAATCAAACCTTCCTACCACCACACACCCAGGGTACCACTTGACTAGTCCTTGGGTGATTGGCTCAGTTAAAAAGGTCCAAATCAATTGTCTCAGTCAGCACCTGTCTCATGTTGGAGAGTTTTAAAAGGTCTCTGGCAACTGGATCGCAGGGGTCTGGTGACAACTCAGATATGACTTGCTCCAGTGCTCCTTGAAGTCAGGAGGACACACCCAGGAAATAGATTAGTCTAGTAAGGCCTCCTTCCCCACCTTGCACTTCTGTCACACCCAGTTACTGATAGCCCTGCAAGGCTGTGACCCAGTTGCCTCCAGTGAGCAGATACTCCAGGGGTTTGTACCTGCCTGAATCACAAAAAACATATTTCTGCTGAACCAGGCTGCTGTACTCTGCCTCTATCCAGCAGGGGGAGGTGAGGCCTGACAACCTTGGGTGCTTGATGGAGGTTTGGGGGTGTTCACTCAGTTCCAGCCCTGTTCCTGACAGAACAGAACAGAACAACTTTGCGGGAATTTGTTTCTATCCTTGCTAAATTCCCCTGAAGAAGAAAAGCTGTTTTGAGTTTCCAGAGACTGTGCCTCCGGCCCTGTCTTTGCTTCTGCAGCTTTGTATTTGGTTAGCTGTCATGCTAGCTTCCTGCCTTCCTTTGTATAGGCTGATGATCCCCTGAAGGCTGGGCACATCTTATGCTGAGTAAAGCAGTCCTCAGGGTCAGATCCACCCTGGGAATTTCCCAGTTTCGCATGTGTGCTTTCTAGTCCCCATGCTCCACCCAGGCTGTTACCACCTCAGGCAAACCCTTGACTCATGGGGCCTGTTTCCATCCCAGATGTGTTCCACAGTGGTTGCCACCTCAGAAGATGCTGGCCTTCTCTGGTTCCCAGGGAGACATGGGGTGTGGCTTCAGAATATCCGGACGTGAGTCCTAATGTTACCAAGAACGGCTGCTGGGCTGCGCCTCGGGGCACCACTGCTCTGGCGTGATTCCCTCTAGCTGACCATCCTCTCCTCACTCCTGTGCCACAGAATCAGCACTGACCAGCTGCCGTCTAGGCCCTAGAGTAATCTCCCAAAAATCTGGACTCCTGGTGGACAGGCCTCCAGACCTCAGAGTGAGAGTGGAGGGGAGTGCTGAAACCTCAGAATTGCAGGTAGAGAATATATACAGTTTTATACAGTTTTATGCCTGGCAGGAGAATGCTATGGCACCCTAGTAGGGAAGGTAGGTCCAGTTTTTAGAGGGTCTTTCCCATGGAGTGCAGTAGGAGGACCTTTGAACTCTGCTCATTTGTTTGTGGGGCACTCCGAGCCATAGTCATGGGGGAGGGGACTTCTGTCCACTTGCTGATGGATTTTGTAGCTTTTATTTTTATCCTTGGGGTCGCAGCTCACCTTAGCAGGGTTGATGTGCATTCTTCAACCTTCTTTCTTGGTGCAGCTCTTATCCACCAGGTTACTTGCTAAATTTATGTCCTTTAACTCTAATTCTGGATGGGAGCCTCTGTAGAAAGCTGGATTCAGTCAGCCATCTTGGGGAAGATGAATATAGTTTCTTTGGAGTCGAAGCTTGCCTCAACAGGAAAGACGAGCAATTATCTATCTCATCTCTCAGCTTGACTCCCCTCCTCCAGCTTTGTTGGGTTCTTTCTGGTTGTTATCTCTCCCTCCGGACTGGAGGTTCTATTGAGAGCTGGCTCCAATCAGCTGTCGTCCCCCGTTCCACCTGGTTCTTGTTGAATGTGAATATTGGAGTTAGGAAAAGTAGCCAACCCTAGGATTTAGCAAAACATCAAACATATTGAGACCAAATGAGCAAATAAGCAGATAAAAAGGCTTCAGACACACAGGCCTACAGATGCATGAGCAATCAGAAACACATAGACATACAGACAGCAACAACAACAAAAAATCAACTACAATAAAAATAATGATAATCATAAAATAATTGAAAAAAGGTAAAAAACAAACAAACAAAACAACCTCTAAAAATGATGCAAGCACTCTCAGAAACCATAAGAGTGGAAGAAGAGGAAAAGACAAGGGAAAAAAAAAAACGTGGTGTTCATAAAAAAGTTAAAAAAGATGAAAGAAAAAATTAAAAATAGAAAAAATATAAATAAAAATATGAAAAAATTAACAATACTCCTCCAAGGAAATTATGAGGGAAAAAAAAAGAGAAATAAAAAGGTACCAGCCACAAATATATTATTCTTGTATATATGTAAAAATATACATCTATATCTATGATGTAGGGATCAACTTTCATGGGAATATATTTATAATGCAATATACTTTCTGGACACCATGTGGCACTGTGAATGGTTCCCAGGCTTATACCTGATTCACAGCTTACACTGTTACTGCAGTAACCACCCTACCCAGCTGATCACCATTTTGGAGTTTCTGTAAAAGTTTATTACCTAATTGTTGTCCAACCTCAGGTGCTCTGTTCCAGACAGTACTCCTATCCGACCTCCCAACTTGGTGCAGGAGTTTACGCTTCACAGATCTTTCCACTCTGCTCCCATGTTCTCTTGCAAACTGGCAACTGCAATCGGCTGTGGGGGAGGGGCTGGCTGCACCGGCTTTAGCTGCCGCTGGCTCCCGTGACTGTAACGCATGGAGACCTTTTCCTCAGATTCTGTGGCGCAGAGTCTCACTTTTGAATCTGGACTTTTGAATCCAGCCACCCGCCAGTTCACTGCACAGCCTGAACTGCCAGCCCACACCAGTATTCCCCGCCAGAAAGGTCCTGTCTATTTAATCACTCCTATTGTTCTGGGAGAAGGTGTCCGCCATTTTGGACAATTCAAAATGTCTGTTTCCTGGGTGTTTCCTTCCCTTCAATTTTCCATCGGGATGCTTAGCCCCTTGTAGCTCTGAGTAGCACCCCTTTCTGGTCACCAAATTTGGCACATTTTTTTTTTTTTTTCTGTTTATGATTTATTTATTTATTTATTTATTATTAAATCATAGCTGTGTACATTAATGCAATCCTGGGGCACCATACTCTGGTTTTATATACCATTTGACATATTTTCATCACACTGGTTAACATAGCCTTCCTGGCATTTTCTTACTTATTGTGTTGAGACATTTACAAGCTACATTTAGTAAGTTTCACATGTACCCTTATAAGATGCACTGTAGGTGTAATCCCACCAATCACCCTCCCTCCCCTCCCTATCCCCCTTCCCCATATTCTTAGGTTATAATTGGGTTATAGCTTTCATATGAAGGCTATAAATTAGTTTCATAGTAGGGCTGAGTACATTGGATACTTTTTCTTCCATTCTTGAGATACTTTACTAAGAAGAATATGTTCCAGCTCCATCCATTGAAACATGAAAGAGGTAAAGTCTCTTTCTTTAAGGCTGCATAATATTCCATGGTATACATGTACCACAAGGTGGGTTTTTTTAAATGTGAAGGCAAACACATTATGATTCTGCTTTGTACCTAATGCTTCCCACTAACCTACACATTAAAATAAAAACTCAGTGGGTAGGGCCCATAAGCAAGGCTGGCAGCTTTGAACCCAGCCTCAGCCAAACTGCAACAAAAAATAGCCAGGTATTGTGGTGGGCGCCTGTAGTCCCAGTTACTCGGGAGGTTGAGGCAAGAGAATGGCCTAAGCCCAGCAGCTGGAGGTTGCTATGAGCTGTAAGGGTGCGGCACTCTACTGAGGGCAACAAAGTGACACTTTGTCTCTAAAAAAATATATAAAACAATAAATAAAAAGTCCTTACAGGAGCCTGGAAGCCACTCCTCCGTCTCTGCCCTCCCCCCTCTACTGAGCTCACATCCTCTCCCTCCTCCTCACGCTGCAGCTCCAGGCGCTTTGGTTGTTATCGTAGCTGTGGTGCAGACATGCCAATGTTTTTCCCACCTTGGCACTCCTGCTCTGTTCCCTCTGCTTGAAACATTCTGCCCCATGGTTTTCACATTGCTTATATTTCACATACAAACATCATTTATTTTATCCTATTTTATTTTTTTTTTCCAAATGAGAGAAAACACTGCTATTTGATTTTCATATGTGGGCAATGTTAACACCTAAGGAGTGTAAAGTGAATTCAAGTTCTCACTTCTTATGCTGTTATTAGTCAGGTGAGGAACATTTAATTAAAGTGGTAAGATTTTCTAATTTCTCATCATCCTCGTAACTGTGATCTGAGTGCACCTCGCCCCTTCAAAGATAAAACTAAGTCCCATGGTATCAGGGGAAATCAGATATAGCTCTCTTTCCTTCATCCACGTTACTCCTGAGTAGCCAGGAGTAGAAAATAGAGGCAGGTAGGTCTCCACGTGAACACAGAAAGGAAGACATTTCATATATCTGTCCTGGAGTCAATATATCACCTTGATCTTAGACCAGTTATGAGTCTTCCTTGCATGGCTACTCTGATTAACATTGTCATTCTGTAACACTAGTCTGAGAAGGCCTTCCTAGGCCCAGCCAAGCTTACAAAGAAACAGTACTATTATCAATTAGCACATTGAAGCAATTTACTCAAACTATAGTGAGTAAAACTGGGAAATTTCAGGCACAATTAAACCCAATATTTAATATAATATTATGTGCTTAGAGATATGGAGGGATAGAAGAGAGAAGATTGTAAAAGTAGACACTAATTTCTGTAATTTATATATTTTGAAAAAAAGATCACTTTTAATAATTAGAGTACTGTTAGATTTTGAGTACAATAACTAGCCAGATGCTGTTTTAGGTACTAAGGATTTGTTAATATAGCAAACTACAAAAATTTTGCTTTCTAGAAGCTTATATTCTATTTTAAAAAATAAAACTACCAAACATTTATACAGAGCTCCTCACGTGCCAGATTCTGTTAAGTGAGTTTTATAGGTGTAAACGTACTGAGTATTCATATGAACCCTGTGACATGGGTGCTGCTGTTTCCCCAGGTCGCCGGTGGTGGGGACCACCACAGGCCGGTGGCGGTTAGCTCCACAGGCAGCTCCGCAGCACCTCTCCTATACCGAGCTGTTTCTCATTCCCTTGGGTGCTACACTACAATGATAACAAGACAGGAAGAGTCGCTGTGCTCACATAACACATTCCGGACAAGGGAGATGGCAAAAACGAAACAATTTCAGATACTGATTAGAGCTACAGATAAACCAAAGTACCTGCAGGTGGGCAAAGTCATATAGAACAATCAGGAAATGTCTCTCTAGGAGATTGAATGGTGGAAGGCACCAGGGGAAAGACGTGGGAACCGAGGGAACAGCAATGGGAAAGGGCTGAGGTGAGGAGGCAGCGCAGTCACCTGCGGAAGGCCCGCGGAAGGCAGGGTGACAGTGCGGGAGAACTGTGAGATCAGAGCAGGTGGAACAGCGGCCAGATGGTGGGGACCATCCCAAGTCATGATGAGAGAGGAGGCAACGGCAAGACCCTGGAGGGTTTTATGTCAATATAGACACAGTTTAAGTGTTTTAAAGATTCAAGGTGACAGAAGAAAGAAAAAAAATGGAAATCCCTCATCCAGGATGTTTGGTATTTGCCTTAATTTATTCACTAATTAATTTTCATTTTCTCACGTTTAGATCTTTCAAAATAAGCTCAAATGTGGGTGGGTTATTATCATTGTACCCACACACTTCCTGAAAGGCTCATTAGCAGAAATAGTCCACCATGGAACTCTTTACAGGAATGGCTATGAAGCCCAGAAGGGATTATAAACAGAACCGGTTCCAAAAGTGCAGGAGGGAAGAGTGAGGATGGATGGACTGCACCGCGTGCAACGCTGAGACCTCTTAAAGCAGCGTGGGCTCCTGGGAGGGTTTCCTTCTCCCTTTTGACTGCTGTCATTGTCCTAAGGTTTGGGGTTTGGGTCTTCAGATAATACATTGAAATAACATGTCACTAGCTCTGTGTCAGAGTGGCATTCAAAAAACTCAAAAACCAGAAGCAGACAGGTGCCAACCAATCAGAACAGATACCATCTAGGGTGCTATAGCAAAAGCCTGTGATCCTCTACTCAGCTGGCATTACCCCCGAGGGTCTGACCGTGGTCCTCTACTCAGCTGGCATTACCCCCGAGGGGCTGACCGTGGTCCTCTACTCAGCTGGCATTACCCCCGAGGGGCTGACCATGGTCCTCTACTCAGCTGGCATTACCCCTGAGGGGCTGACCGTGGTCCTCCACTCTGCTGTAGTTACCCCCGGGTGGCTGACCATGGAGAGCTCTTGGGGTTGGGGAAGAGTCATGCTGCCCAGGGTCTATGGGTGGGGGAGGCTACTCAGGAATGTGGCTATTCACCAACCAGTGCAGAAGTAAATGGATGTTTTCACAGTTCTCAGGCTGATACTGCGGTCTACCCTCTCCCAGCACTCCAGGACTGAAGGAGGAACATTCTGGACTGGGTGTGCCCAGCAGAAACAGGCAGGAGCTGGTTTCACACAAAGGTCTGTCAGTTCTTCCTTTCTTATACTTGGGCTGTTTACATAAGAACAATCAGATATATTGGCTGGAAAAGTCCCCTCGCTGTGAGAGAACAGACTGATTCTCATAATACATTTTTCCTGGAGTAGATGGCTGGGCCAAACCAGCTTTGTTAGGAAAACACCACCCACCTCAGTCTCGCCAGCGCTGAACCAGACTGTTGTCCTCATGCAGACACCAACTTAGAGCACAATAGAGGGTAGTTTGCCAGTGAACGTTAGTTGTTTGGCCAACAATTGAGTAATAAGGGCATTGTAGTAGGCACACTTGCGGTTGTTATTCTTGAACGCCAAGCAACACAGTGTCTACGTTGTATAAGAAGCACCTTTCTTTCTCTCAAGGAGTTTTTATAAATACTCTCACCCCCACTGGAAATAATCAGTAACAAATTTTCTGACAAAATTTCAAAAACATCTCCTGATTTTCAAATCCTTAAACTGTATAACTCTTGAAGTGGCCTTAAGTGGTGTCCTTATAATTCATATAAATAAATGTATCAAAATGCAATGAAACATTTAGACCCATGGATCACTAAGTAAATTGTTGTACTATTAAGTCATTCTCATGGTGTGTTTGAACACATTTTTGCTGGAAGTGCCCCATACATCAACGCAGTATCTAGTTCTGTTATTTCTTCAAAGACTTTCCTGCTACCAAAATAACACTGGTGTTTTTTCCCTGCAAAGAAAAACTAGGAAAAACCATATACATTAGCCTAATTTTCATTTTTTTCTACTTCTTTGTAATATTTTTCCTTATATAGTACTTTTGCATTAAGGCTATTTTTCACTCTAAAGGAAAGCAATATAGTAAAACTCAATTTGTTTATGAATAGTATGGAAAATCTGGCACCATATACTTTCTTTGAATTCAATATATTTTATATAAATGTAATTGTAGTCACTTTTAACATTTTGATTTGAAAATTCCGTAGTCACTAAAGTGAGTTTCTATAGAGATTGGAGTCACAAAAATATGTCTACAGCTTATGTTTTAATCTAAATCACAATTATTCCCTTTTGGCTGTCAATTCCAGTTTTTAAATATCTGCCTCATTACTTCAACACAAGAACACAAATTTTAAAATAAAAGCATGTTAAAAGATCGAAGCCAATTTCAATGTCTAAGCCACTTGAAAAATTGATTTTAAACATTTCAATCTACCATCTTTAAATGAAAAGAACAATTAACAAACTTCAGTTGCTTTTTAGACAAGAAACACTTTTAGTAGCTGATCTAAATTGACCTTTCAATTTTGTGGCTAGAATAAATGCAAATTTTTGAAATGAAAAAGAGTAAAGGTGACCATGTTGTCAATCATTGACCCATCCAGACTAGCAGAAAGCAAACTCTATCTCAGACACCCGAAATCAACAAAAGTATATTTCTCATAACTCAAGGTACATCATCTCCCACCACTCACCAAGAATAAAACCTACCCTTTCATACCATGTAACTTTCTTATAATCAGCTCAACATGAAACCAATCAAGGGTATTTTAGGCAACTGTTGAAGATGAGTTGACCCCATACTTACCAGCCAACATCCAGCCTCCTTTCTTCAACCAACAGCTCCCAGAATTCACCTGGACTTCTATCCCTCCCCCAGTCACAGCCCTGAAACCACTATAAGCCAATCAGCCTATTATCCTTCTCTGGGGGGCAGGCAGGGGGAGGGAACTGCTTCAAGGCTAGGCTATGAGCAAAACTGTTAATCAGTGAGGTTCACACCCATTGTAGGAGCTACCCTATCGGGGTAGCTCACTGTTCCCTGCTACATGTGTTCTGAGATGATGAAGACCCTGGGGTTGGCCACAGTCAGGTCTGAGAAAGGCAGCAGCCAGGACCAAGTGGAGAAAGGACTCAGACGGAGCCCGGGCAGGTCCTGAACTCGGGGCTCAGCTGATTCTCGCTGTTTACAAGGTGTCCGTGGTTTCCACCTGCAGTGGAAATTTCCTCCTGACACAGGTCTACTGAAACCACTCTACATTTCTGACTAATCAGATGATTAATAGCCTTTAATCTCAATAAGATTGGTAAATCAGGTGTGAGTCTTAAAACTGCCTCTTAAAACGCTGAACTTGTCTTTGAAGCCGAAAGCGTCAGACCCACAGTGGAGTGGCCAACTGATGCCCCCTTCTCCTTTGTACTAACTGAAGACTCCTTGTTTCCTAATCTGTAAAAAAGCCGGAAGAGCACCAGTTAGTGGGTTTCAGAACAAAAATGATTAGTCTACTCCAAACTAGAGGCTTTCCATCTCAGCTAGATCTTCATTATTCTTAGAATTTTTTAAAAGCAATTTGTCTTTTAAATCCTTAATTCCTCAACACAGTCATCACTTGAAACATTTTTTGACTCTTGTCAGGGCCTTACTCATCATGACAGCCCATATCCAGAGCCAGTCCTACAGGAATCTTCAGGTTCCCTCCTCCATCTTCATGACCCACAAATGCCAAACTTCAATAGCTCGTGTGTGTGTGTGTGTGTGTGTGTGTGTGTGTGTGTGTGTGTGTGTGAGATATCATAGCTAAGCAGCTTGTATCAACTCACATCCTGTATGTCTGGAACCAATTTCATTGTCCTCTAAATGTCTTATACGTGTTCCAAGTATTCACTGGGGTGAACTGGATGGCAAACTGTATGGAAATCATCATAACAACATTTATTTACAGTTTACATTTATTGAGTGTTTACTATGTGCCAGGCACTATCCTAACTGCTTCATGTTTATTAACTTGTATAATCCTCTTAACAGCCTAGGAAGTAAATATTATTATCCTCAGTTTATGGATAAGGAAGCAGAGTCACACAGAGGTCAGGGTCATGTCTTAGTAGAGGGTGCAGCTGAGACCGAAGACGAATCCATCTGACTCAGCACCTATATTGATAACTGCTGTGCTGCGGTGTCTCTTAAAGGATCTAGGAAGACATCACCCAGAAATAAATTCTTACATTTGTGGATATAACATCACAGGGTACAAACGGCTTTCATATTAAAATGCCCTGTTAAATTAATGGTTAAGTTACTCTTATTCCTATTTCACAAATGCAGAAAAAACTCAAAGATTAATGAGCTTATTTATCCAAGGTCATTAAATTAATGAATGGTGAACCCACATCTCCTTCCACGCAAAGGAAATTTAGATCACAAAACTGCTTTCCCATCGGCTATTTCTATAGAGATAAATGTTTGAAACTTCGATAAAAATAGCTGGTCAAACACATTCCCTGTAACTTTATAGCATTAAACAGCAGCCTCTGGGCTATCTGGGGGACATCAGCGCTAATGATCAATTAATATTATAGTTTATTTTCACTTTTCAAATCGGTATTATAGCCTTCACCAAAATCATTTTCTTCTTCTTTAAATCTACTTTGACTTTCAGTATCATTGGGCCTGAGTCTGACTCTACAATCAGATGGGTGAGAATAAGCACAGGTCACAGTGTAGTGAAAAGGTCAAGATAGAAGGCAGATCCCACCAATTTCTCACCCAACCTCTACATTTCCTTCTCAAGTCACAGGTAATAGAGAAGTAAAGCCAGTCTTGACCACCTTTGTCTGGGAACACTAAAGTTTGGGCTTCATATGACTCTTGATTCTATAAAGATTGATACTCTTTCCCTCAAAAAAAAAAAAAAAAAAACAAAAAAAAAAAAACAGAAAGAAATAGTCCCTGACTATGGGTTGAATTATGTTTCTCTAAAAGACATGCGAAGTCCTGACCCCCAGTCCACCAGAATGTAACTTTATCTGGAAATAGAAGGCTTGCAGATGCAGCTAGTTAGGTTAAGATGACATCACATGGAGTAGAGGGTCCCTTAATCTGTTATAGCATGTGTCCCCATGAGGACAAGGGGGATACGGGAAGGAAGGTGACCACATGGAGACTGAGGCAGAGATCGGAGTGAGGATGCCACAAGCCAAGGAATGCAGGGGCCAACAGAAGCTAGAAGAGGCCAAAAAGCATCTTCCTCCAGGCTTTGGAAGGAGCACAGCCCTACCAACACTCTCGTTTCAGACTAGTCATCTCCAGAATCATGAAAGAATACAGCTCTGTTGTTTAAAGCCGCCCATCCTGTGGTGCTTTCTCATAGTAGCCCTGAGAAACTAATGAACTCTTCCCTTCTCTCTCCTCCTCTCATTTCCACATTCAATTTTTTTCAATGTATAGTATTATAAATACATATGATATATACATATGTTTTATAAACATACGAATGTTTTATAAAAACATGTATCGTAAGATTTCAGTGAGAAGCTTTGAGATCAGGTATGGAGAAAGCCATAAAGATTTGGAAACATAATTTGACATTGGACAGAATTAATAGAAGCATAAATATTTAAATTCACACAACTGTCTCCATATTGTATACAGCTGATGGACCTTCAATGATAGTATCTACAAAAAGGTATTTATAAATTCCTTAGGATTTTTTTCTTTCCTTTATTTTGATTTATTTATTTATTTATTTATTTATTTATTTATTTATAGTATCTACAAGAAAGTATTTATAAATTCCTTAGGATTTTTTTTCTTTCCTTTATTTTTATTTATTTATTTATCCTCCCCTAGGCTTTGGAAGGAGCACAGAGCCTCACTTTATTGCCCTCGGTAGAGTGCTGTGGCATCACAACTCACAGCAACCTCCAACTCCTGGGCTTAGGTAATTCTCTTGCCTCAGCCTCCCGAGTAGCTGGGACTACGGGTGCCCACCACATTGCTCAGCTATTTTTTTGTTGCAGTTTGGCTGGGGCCAGGTTTGAACCCACCACCCTCAATATATGGGGCCGGCGCCTCACCCACTGAGCCACAGGTGCCACCCCTTTTAGTTTTTTTGAGACAGAGTCTCACTTTGTTGCCCTTGGTAGAATGCCATGGCATCACAGCTCACAGCAACCTCAAACTCTTGGGTTTAAGTGATTCTCTTACCTCTGTCTCCCAGGTAGCTGGGAGTACAGGGACCCACCACATCGCCTGGCTATTTTTTAGGGACAAGGGTCTCACTCTTGTTCAGGCTAGTCTCCAACTTCTGAGCTCAAGCAATCCACTCACCTCAGCCTCCCAGAGTGCTGGGGTTACATGCAGGAGCCACCATGCCCTGCCAAATTGCTTAGGATTTTAAAAGACCCCATTCTTATCTCTAAAATGTATTTTCAATTTATTCTTGCTGTGTTCTTATCCCATCAAACTGGAAATCAAAATCCTTCAGAATAGCCACCCTTTACAAATGGACACTATGTTCTGAATTTCAACTGCTTCACTTCTTAGACAGGCTTTGAAAACTCTAAGCTGCAAGCTGATTTCTAGCACTATTATTCAACTTCCACTGTCTTTATCCGCCACCCTTTAAGACCACCCATGTCCTTCAATGTGTGGAGCAAACGATCCAACTCAATGTGACCCTTAGAGTCCAAGTGCATCTGTAGAGGTCATGGTCATCATGGCAAGCACTCCCCAAAAGTAAATTAGTCTTCGAGAATGCTGCAGCTTGGCCCCACTTTTTAAATTTTTCAGCGACACAATATGGTGGGGCTATCCTATGAACAAACCATATTGCCTTCTGCTATAGCAAACTAAATGCCAAATAGCCTTCATTATGTTGGCCAAACAGTTGGGTTTTCTCTGACAATAAAACAAATAAAGGTTTTAAGCATTGGACTCATCAGTTCATCAATTCGAAAGAGGTCGCTTGATCTCATTTCCATGAAAATTGGTAACATCTGGTAGTCATCCTCTAACATTTAAATGGACGTTTTAAAATAATACATTCAACAGATTTAAGCACAGTATGTATATTTTGCAGCTCTTTCCAGCAGGGCTACCACAAGGTAGCATAAACATTTTCTGAGCTAATTCAAAGCCAGCATGCTCTATGGCTGTGCTTAACTAGGAACAGGAAAAATCAAAGGCCATGTTGGTTCTCTCTCCAAGCACTGCAGTGCTAGTGACTGTGATAAAGCATGGCGCTTTCTGGGCAGGTGACCATACTAGCTTGGCTTTCATAAGAGAACAAGGCCTCACTCTAACCCATGGGTTTCTGGATCAGAGTTGTGTCCTGAAATTGGTGGTAATCCAGCACTTACTACAGGCACACAAAAAGCAACTGGAACTTGACAGAGACCGACCAGGGAATTGGAAAACACTTTCACCTCTGGATTCTCCCAGTTCTATCCCTGTATTAAGCAAGATCTTCAACAAGTAGAGTACTTACACTTTGTTATCTGAGCACCCTCAGGAATGTTTTCACGGAGCTATGGTTTAATTCCATATCCTCAGCCTTCAAAGAGGACTAATTTGAAGGGGCCAATTTGAACAATCTTTCTATGCGACAAAGCTACAGCTGAGGACACTATTTACTTTATGATTAAAAGTCCCTGTATAAAGTTTCACATAAAACGTTCTCATTGAATTTACATCCTGAAATAAGTTTTTCTCAGCAGACTAAAGCAAATGCTTGCTTTGGGGTTAGACAATGAAGATTACGTAACCAATTTACTTCCTTTTTGCCTTAGATGCCAAAAATTTCAAGTCAATCCACTTTACTGACCAACTAAATAATTTGTTTATCTACCATATCCAGTGACATGATATCTCTGTTCCTTTTTATATTTGTTTTAAATAGCTGCTAATATTTGTCCTATCACATGTTATGATTCTACTTTACTCACATCATGAGTCCATTCCAAGAACTTCAAACATTTTGGCCGTAGTATGATAATTAGTCCTAAAAACTTAAAATGCTTCTTATGTGCCCATAAAAATAAAATTTTTTAAATGTCTTTAAAAATGAAGCCGGATGAGGTGTCACAAGCCTGTAATCCTACCACTTTGGGAGGCTGAGACAGGAGGATGACTTGAGGCCAGAAGTTAGGATTAGACTATAGCATATCTACAGGAAAATAGAAAAATCCACTGGTCTTGTGGGCTCCTATATCCCAGCTATTTAGAAGGCTGAGGCAGGAGGTTCACCTGAGCCTGGGAGTCTGAGGTTGCTGTGAGTTATGATGACGCCACTGCGCTCTACCCCAGCAACAGAGTATGACCTTGTCTCAAAAAAGTTTAAAAAAAAACGTTGTTTCTACCCTGAAGTTCAAAAGGCCCTTCAAGAGATATAAGTAATAATTTTCCTTGGAAGTACAATGACTGTGGCAGGTCCAAGATGATAACACTATTACATCAGCAAAGTAACAAAGATAATATGAAGTCTTCTACCATTTTTTAAAAATCGTCTTTTTGGTTTTGGTTATTCCCAGAAGTACACAAAATTCTAAAAGAAACTGAAGATAAATTCATGCTTTTTGCAGTCTTCCATAGAGCACTAATAGCTTTTGGAATTGAAATTGTTTTATTAATTTGATTAGGCTGCAGGAAAATCCAAGACTCTTATGAATAATTCAGGTTTCTGTCAGACCCTAGAAAGCTTCATGGAAAGTACTGTTATACCTCAAAATGCCCTTACAGTAGACCATACATTTAATTTCCAATAACATTGATTTATAGTTTTATGAAGAAAAATAATAAATATAATGAATTACCCCCATATTTCCTGATCTCAGTCACTATAAAATAACTGCTGTAGTTTTACATTTCTAGTGTGAAATATTAAATGCATAAATCAAAACAAAATTATTTTTCATCTAGAGAGAGAGAGAGAGACAGGCTCCTGAGACTGACAAATCCATTTTATTTTAAAATTAATGTTTTAAGAAAAAAAATTCCATTGAATCTCCATCAGCCTTAAAAGGAGAAAAAAAAAAAGGAGCTTGCATTTCAGTATCTTGCCTATGATCTTCTCCAAATCAGTACTGGGTGTAAAAAATTAAGATCCCCACAACTTTAAACTTACCGGGAGCCAAATTATACGTAGCCCTTCCTTAGAGGAATCATGTTCCTTTCCCACTTCCTGTCTCATAGCACTTCCTTTTTCCATAATTGTTTTACCTTAAGTTGCCACCCAGAGATAAACTTCCCCCACAATATGTTTCTCTAATGCCACCAGCCTGGCATTTCGTAATTCAAATACTCTCTCACAGCTACCACCAAGCAATCACGTAATGAGAAGCACATTATCAAATAAGAACAATTCAAGAGAGATACAGACTTTCAAATAGGCAGAAACAGATGCATTTACTTTTACATTTTCTCAACTTCATCTTCTAAATTTCATTGAGAACAAGAAACAGTGTTTTGCATCCTTGATTAGAAAGAGTAAATCTAATTATAAGAATTCATTTTCGCATTTAAATACCTCTCAGCTTTTGTGAACGTTCAACCACAAGAAGCTTTTAGAGGGAGTGATGAAGGCTGAATACTAAAGAGTGCCAAGCCCTTGAACAAACGGGTAACTTTTAGTTAATAGGCCATGAAAAAGAAAGAAAATTACCTAATGGCCAAGATAATAGAAATCTGGAAACGATAAGTTCAATATTGTCTTTGAGGGGCAGTGACATGCTTTTTAAAAATATGTGAATTTAAATCAGATTTTTTAAGCTTAAGTTCTTTCATGATTCCTGAAACGATCATATGCATTTTTGTTGTCAATTATGAATCCCATTACCACATAGATTATAAAGCCAAATAAGCAAATTTTTTTAATTTTTAAAAAAAATTACGTTTGTTACGTAGCTAAATACAAACTAACTTCTATTTAAAAAGAATTAATGTGAATAAGATTTTTAAAATCGATACGTTTATCATAATTTTTACAATAATTCTGTATATAGTTCTAAGGTGGTGTGTTTTCTGGAGAAGTATCATAAAGAGAAGAAGAATCTCTGGAGTCCTTAAACAACCGTCTGGCAAGATCTGCTCGGGCCTCTCTAAAAATAACAATGGACTGTAGACTTCATAAACATTTTTAGAAATTAAATAGCTGCTAACTTGTTCCATATGGAAGTGAATTCACAGAGTCCAACGTGTTGTTCATTGAGATCATCACAGCACATGCACCAAAGGAAGAGGCAAAGTCGTCCACAAAGTCATTTAGGGGAAGCCAGAGGAAAAAGATGATCTTGAAACCTCCTAGAAAAATAAAAAAGAAAAAGCAAAGGGTTCTAATACCCACATAGTTCTCTTGATCTAAGACTCCCCAGGGCTTCTTATGTCAGGTAACCTTTGAACATCCCTGTATAGTAATAATTATTCATCAAATATGAAAAATAAAAAATCGCTAACATTTTCTACAATAGTTATAAATGCCAAACCATAAAAAAATTAATTTTTTATTTTGCCCCAAAAGGACAGTATCTCATAAATCTTCTTCCCTAATAAACTTTTTTTTTTTTTTTAAAGACAGAGTCTCACTCACCCTGTTACTTTTGGTAAAGTGCTGTAGCATCACAGCTCACAGCAACCTCCAGCTCTTGGGCTTAGGTGGTTCTCTTGCCTCAGCCTCCCAAGTTGCTGGGACTATAGGCGCCTGCCACAACACCTGGCTATTTTTTGTTGCAGTTTGGCTGGGATAGGGTTTGAACCCTCCATCCTTAGTATATGGGGCCGGCGCCCTACTCACTGAGCCACAGGCGCCGCCTCCTAACACACTTTAAACAGGAAGAAGCAAAGAGATTTCAAATGTTCAGAAATGCTGACTCATCATCTGCATACAGAGACATACTGGGTTATTCAAAATGGCCCACGTGTCCTTTTCCTCAGAATGCAGAGTAGTTTCAAGTATTCTTCCCAACCTCTGCTTTTGTTTTTGTATTTTTTTTTTTTTTTTGTATTTGTATCCTCCTTATATAATAAAAGAGAAGGAATACGAACAGCGCGCTCTCCCATCTGTGAGTCTGTTTACCAACGTTTCCCATCAGCTCGTCCACACTGAGGGTTCATGCATCCCAACTTTATGTTCACTATGGGGAAATTGGTTTCCTCTGGTAAAAAAAACTCTTATACTTCAAAGTATTTTCCCTGCATTCATACTCCTGAGTTTCCCTTTTTGATCTTTGCATCTGCTGTTGGAGAGCGCTGCAAGATCCCTACCGCCTCTCCAACAATCGCAAACACATGGTTAATAGTTAACATCCAGGACGTCATTTTTATTTTTTCATACTTATAATTTTGAATGAAACTGTCTCAAGGAATGGTTTTTTTTTTTAAGGTAACATCAAAAACATGTTTCAAGCCACATGTATTCAGGGCTTCACAATTTGACCAAATTGATTTTTCTAAATAAAAGGGAGGTCAACTTTGGGTGGGCTCTTGTCATAGAGCAGTGGTTCTCAACCTTCCTAATGCCATGGCCCTTTAATACAGTTCCTGTGGGTCACGACCCACAGGTTGAGAACCATTGCCATAGAGGAAAGTAATAGGAAAACCTATAGGAAAGAAGTGTAAGGTGACTGGGCAGCTGATTGCATCCACACTGGGGAAACCCAGCATGGATGTGGTATTACTGCCTGTATAGTCACCATAGCATGTTTGTTCTTGGATAGTAGCCCAAGTACAGGAAATATGTGGGAAGAAGAAATAAGAGAAGTAGGTAAACCTTTGTTACAAAGATTAAAATTGCTCAGAATTGAAATTTGCTGTAAGTTAATGGTTTGATGTTTATCACAGCCACTAAGAGTTTAAAATTAAACCATTTTAATCTGATGATATAGAAATCAAATGATTTAGTCTTTGGTTGGGGAGTCCAGAATTGAGGCAGTTTCTCCAATTTTATTTCTCCATTTCAGGACTATTTGGTAAATAGTTGGAACAGATGTCCATTTCTAGTGTGTCATTTGAAGAAAGCATTCCCTGTCTTAAAGTTGTATTTCTCCATCAGTCATTGGTACCTGAAATGTAATCATTAAAGACTGAATTTACATAAGAGCTAGTAAAAGGGATTACTGAGTCATGATGGAGGTGGAGGAGGTGATACGGAATGTAATCACATTCTTCTCAGTAAGTATTGTTTTTATTTTGATCCACGTGAATATGTTACCACATATTACCTATTAAAAATAAAAATTTTGAATTAAAAAAAATATTTTCATGAAACTTTAGAAGTACTCTGGAAGTTCCCATTGAAATGCAAATGAAATACAAATGCTCCTGGAGAAAGAGGAATATTTTTGCAAGAATTAGCTAACAGCCAGCTGTGAATGAGAGCAATCCTTGACCCAGAATGTTCCTTCCCTATCTGTGAATCCTGCCCTCCTTGCAGAGGTGCCCTCCACAGCCTGATTCATCAAAGAAGCCCTGGCTATCTTTAGAATTATGGATGTCATGGACAGCTCAATTTTGAATATAAACCAAGAAGAGATCAGTAGTGGCAAAGTGGAAGAAGAAGAGGTCATTGCTAGAAGAGCTGGAAGGTAGGAGGCCACCTGCTCTACTGCACTGTGGGTATCTGGCACCCCCTGTGCCCTCTGTGTGTACGTAGGTAGAAGACTATGGGTGCTCACACAGGCGCACACAGAGCACTTCCAGGCAAAAGCATATGGCCTACTTTTAACACCATCTGATTTCTTTCAGAAGCACCCCCTCCCTTGCTAATATTCATTGATCCTTGTCACGATCTAGCTGCCTTCACCCCATCAAAGCATGGTCTAAACCAGTCTTTCATACAAGAAAAGGATCAGTACATTCATATTAATACTCATAGGAACATATAAATTTTATTGTTAATTAATTTGTTTCTATGAGTCTTCATGAGTCATGCTAGCTGCTATAATAATTCCAAAATCTCAGTAGCTTAGCAAAATGAAGGTTTCATTTTTTTTCTCACTTTACATTCCAAAAACGTTGGGGATCTTCCCTAAGCAGGTCTTCTCTGAGTAGTGACTCAGGAAAAATACTTCCTTCCATCTTTGTTATCCTGTGTCTTCCGAAGACAGCCTCCGTTGGCCCCAAGGAAGGGGAAGAGAAGGCATGGACAGTGACACAGAGATTTTAGGCCAGGAATGGATGTTGCCAACTTCACGTTTGCTCACATTCCTTGGGCCCTTACTGACTGCAAGGAATGTTAAAAACGCATTTTTCTTTTGTGCTCAGGAGAATAAAACAGGATGGATGATGATCTGATGACTCTCTGACACAATTTGCCCTTCTGGTCATCATATGTTCATTTCAATTTTCCTCTCAGTCTCTTCTGGTCACTTGCATCAGGGTCAAAATGCTGCATATCTGGGCAAAGCACAGTCCTCTCCTCACCAGAGTGAGTATGGCTTGTCCAGTTCCTGCCACGTATGCTCTGAGAACACAGGTTGTCTGTCCCCCACATGTATATTCTCTCTGCAATGGTGGAAAAAGAGTAGGAGAACTGCACTAAACACTCCCATTTGGAATGAGGCAGAATGTGAGTCACACAGTAGGCAATGATGCATTCCAATTCTGAAGTTCTGCTAGACAGATGGAGGCAGTTCCTTAATTGGGCCTTGATTCTGCTCTCTGGAAGAGACCCCTTGTCAATTGCTCTTCACAGCCTCTGCCTTGATCTTCTGGGTGGCCTTCTTGCCCGTTACCCTCCTTAGTCACGTGTGATGAAGATGTTTCAGAGCACGGCCTCTTTGGAGACTAGAGAGCATTTGAATCCCTGCCTGCTGTTCACGAACGGTGGATACCTGTTCTGGCATTTGTTTTCTATAAATTAAACCCTTGTACAAAGATTTAGGTGCAAGCACATTGTCTGGAAGGTGATTTTAAGAAATTCTCCACTGAGAAGACAGAGATGGAAGGAAGGAAAGCCAGCAAGGAGAGCATTCAACCCACTTAGAGAAATTGGAGCTCAAAATCTCTGAAGACCCTTCAAGGAACTATGGAGAGTATAATCTCACTGGCAGATACAGAAGCCGACATATGCCCAAAAGCTCCAGTCCCTTACTGGTTTCAGGTTACTCCTGGGGCAAGTCCTATAGCCAGCAAGGTCCCCCGAGCAGAGACACAGACATAGCACGTGTCTGCTGTACCCAGAGATCCGGATGGTGCATTGACAGCATCTGCTGTAAGAGTCACATAAAATGCAAATAGTCAGAAGCTATTGGCTTCCAATGTACTGGTATTTTCTTTTAACTGGTAAGAACTTCTAAGTTTCCTTCTGAGATGTGCTTCTGAAATTGTCTTTCCTGCTTTGCTTTCTCACCTCATGCTTCCCTGGCCAATTTAACACAAGGATAAGGTAATGCTGTAAAATTACATTTTGCATATGTACCATTTTCATGCACTATTTAATTTTTCTTGTATATGCACATACTACATAGGGTTGTATGCCCAAGACCATGTATATTGTCCTTCATTTGAAAGCATTTGAATCCCTGCCTGCTGTTCACGAAAGGTAGATACCTGTTCCTGATAGATAAAAGAGTGTTTTTAGGGTAATGTTGTCTATGTAATTCTTACAGAGCTGGCTTTTGAATCTAAGGTCCTAGGAAGACACCCACGGCACCGTGTCCCTGCACACAGCCCACCATCAGACTCAGCCTCCCTGCCTTCTGAGCTTATTTCTTCTTTGCTGGCTCATATTTTGTCATGATCTTTGATGCCCATCTCCAACTTGGAAACAAACATTGGTTTCTGAATTAACATGTTGTTTGGTAGCCTGGTTAGACTTTCTGTAAATCCATATACTAGCAGAGACTTAACTTTGTCAAATGTCTTCTAAGACAGCCATTTCCTGTGGGGTGATAAGATCTCATCTAAAGCAGAGATCTTGATGTGCACATCAGACATGGTGCCAGTTCTCCGAGGCAATCCTGGCGCCAAGCTCAGGCCATGACTAGAAGAAGAGAAACAACTCCTTTGCTGCTGCTGGGGCATCAGTCTCCTCAGTTCCTGGTTTGTTCTCTGCCACACTGTGATGGTCTCAGGATGTCTCCCGCAGACTTCCTTTGCTGGAAGTAGCATTTGTTTTCAGCAAGAATGTACTTGACAGAAGAGTTTCAGCTCCAGTTCCGGCATCACCTGGAAATCTGAAGCGCCTGTCCCTTTTGCTTCAAGAAAACCTCCCAATATTGATAACATCATAGTGACATTCATTCAGGGCTTACTACGTGCCAGGCACTATGCTGAGCTTCTGGCATTTGACCTCATTTAATGGTCAACAACCCATAAGGTAAGTCCTATTAGTATCTCCATTTTATTCATAAAGATATGAAAGAAAAAGCAGTTCAATAATTTGCCTAAGGACATTCTGCCTACAGCAGTGGAGTTAGGATTTGAACCCAGACATTCTGGCCCCAGAACCTGTGCTCTTACGCTCCTGCTCCCTCAGAGAAGTCTTTAATTCTGCCTGCTAATAAACAGCCTTGTTTGTAGTAGCCGCAGGATTGATGTCAGCAATGGTAAAAAAAAAAAAAAAAAAAAAAAAATAGAAGAAAATTAGTATTTTACCTGGGGGAAAAAAATAAAAATTAAAAAAACCTCTTCAAGATTGATGCTTTCTGGATTTTTAAACCTGACTCAGTCTGAAGATGCTTCCACATTGATTAACTGAGGATAATCACTTAGCCCACCATTATTGTTTCAAAAATTACTTACAGCTATTTACCCTGGCAGAAAATCAGTAGGAGTTGTCATTATTTAAATCCTGTGTCTCAGATGCCGCACTCACATGCTTGTCCGCTGAGTGGCTGCTCAATGAGAGAAGACATCGATTCAGTCACTGAGATCCCAGAATGCAGAAGGAGTAAGGGCAAAGATACAGAGGACGGGGTCACGATAGACATAGAATACCTACAGGCATCTATCCCCGTAGACTGTGTCTATATGATCCCAGAAAAAGAACAACTGTTAATTTGCTTATTCAGATCAGTCAAAAATTTAGTCAAAGTTTAAAATTAGAGACAAGTGATTTAATTAGTAGTATATAACGGGCATATGTAGCATACATATACGCACACTCAACAAAAATATTTACCAACAAGACTTTGCAATCATATGTTGGGAGGTTTGATGAATTCAAGAAACCTGGATTATAATTGCAGAAGGTGGCTTCATGTGTCCTCACTACATGCATGGGGCTCTCATGGGCATCATTGGGTGGTAGAGGGCAGCACTTGGCAGGCGAGGAATTTCGTAAAGGGAACTGTGACCTGAATTTAAGCTCCTACTATTTAGGGGGCAATTATAAGAGTATATTGTATTTGGGCTTCTGGTCACGGCTTCCTGTAGCCCGCCCTTGGAACAGTACTTGAACTCCCACTAGCAGAGTTCAAAGACAGGCACAGTAGGCGGTTGACTGGGTAACAGAACCTGAAGGATACAACAGGTGCGCTTGCCCCACGATATCTTCCCTCCTTTTCAGCCCCACCCTCCCCACTTCTTGCCTTATGTTTCCTGTCAAAGTCCTACCTGAATGTGGACTGTATTAAAATACACGTGTTACTTGTAAGACATTCCATCTTAACACAGTAATGGCCACTGACACAGTGACCCAATATTTAATTAGCAGAGTAGTTAACATGTTTCCTGGCAGAGCCCAGGGTTCTGAAGGAATGTAACACTAGGCAGGCCTATTTCAACAGGCAGAGGAGGGGAGCAGGAAGTGAGGAAGTAATGGGAGCCATCCTGAACGTGCAGGGCTGAGGGCGGCCCTGGGCACTGCCACGGAAAGAGGCAAGTCAGGGTTCAGAACACAGTTCCCAAAAGAGCCCCTGGAAGGGTGTTAAGTAACTGAGCTAATCTGGGAATGAAGAGTGGGGGAGGATCCCACCCCTCTCTGCCGGATAAAAAAGAAAGCATGAAAATATATGCAGTTTGTGAAACTCATTCAAAAGTTTTAGAGGGAGAAAGATAAGAATATAGTGACAGAGTTCATATCAATGTACGCAGCTATGATTTAACAATAAAAATAAATAAATAAAATAAATAAATAAATAAATAAATAAATAAATAAATAAAAGAATATAGTGACAAAGCAGGTCAAAATTCATTATCTTTAGATGGGTCATCCAACATTTTCATCTGCATGAATGTTACCTAGGGCTGCCATAAAAAAATTACCGCAGATTGGATGGCTTAAAAACCATAGAGATTTTCTCCCTTACAGTTCTAAAGGCTAAAAGTCCAAAATCAAGACGTCAATAGGGCTATCCTTCTTTGAGGCTGTAGAGGACAATTTGCTCCATGCCTCCCTCTTATCTTTGGGTATTACCAGGAATCTTCTGCTTGTGGACAGGTTATGTAACTGTCCGACTTCTGCTTCCATTATCACATGGGCTCTCTCTGTGTCCCTCTCTCTGTCTCTTCTCTCCTAATGAGAATACCAGTCCCTGGCTTGGGGCCCATTCAAATGAGTATGGCCTCATTTTAACTTGATTTCATGTTCACATCCTAGTTACATATCAGGTCTCATTCATGGGTACTTAGGGTCAGTTAGGGCTTCAACACATCTTTTTGGAGGACACAACTCACCCAGCATCAGTAGTACGTTCCCAGAGAGAACAATAGTTCCTGGGGACTCTTCCCGAGAAATTCCCACCACTCAGATGGGATGGTTCACGAGAAAAGATGTGGGCACTCCACTGGGGGAGGCAATTGAGGAAAACTATAATATCACTGCAACTACGGGACCGGACAGCTCCTAGAAATTTAAGATTGCTTTCTTATTACATCCTTCCATTTGGGGCTTCACAGGAATGAGTATTTCCATAAAGTGTTCAGAGTTTCGCTCATGATGACACTCCAGCACGTGAGCTAGCACTGAGATGTGAAGAGCCACCGTGAGGATGAGGGGTGGCAGCTCCGGAGGGAGGAGGAAAGAGGGGAGCTAATCGCAAGGTAAATTCACGCTAAACCCAGAATATGAAACGAAGGAGGCCTAAAAGGCAGGTTCTTGTTAGAGAAAACGGGGGAGGGATCTGAACAGAATCCCAACTAGATAAAATTAATTTTAATTACATAATTTTCCCCATCTTCAGCTTTTGCTACACACGCTCCCAGATTCTAAGCAAGGCAAGCAAATTAATTAATAGATCAGTCATTGAATAAATGAAACTCAAGTAACTCAATTGAAAGTGGGTCAGCATCGATACACTTATACATTCATACCGACCAGTCAGCAGAGAAGAGTCAGCATCCACGGTCCCTCGATATTTAGGATGTCAGCCATCAACAGTAGACTGTCAGAGTAACGCTCTTAAATGAAATGGAGACAAGGTTAAAATCAGAATTGGCCATTAACTATGCAGTTCCATCACACCTAAATTAGAAAACTTGAAAAACTTTACGAGGTCGTAGGGATAAGAGTGGTCTCTCAACTCTTGAAAATTGGATAGAAAATCACTTGGAGCTTTAATATCTGGACCCACATATTAAATGATACTACTGAGAGAATTTAGACTGACCCCCCACTTTCAATAAAGCTGATTTTTAACACTTTTTAAATTTATTAAGTCAGCTAAGACTAATGAAAATTAATTCTTGAGCTGCTTTATCTGGCTGCATTACCGAAAGTCAGCAAAAAATGCATTAAATGCCAAACTTCTAAAATAAATGTTTTGGAATTCAATGGGTAAATAAATGCTGCTTTGGGGATATTAAAAAAATGTATTAAGTACCTACTACATGCGCGCACTGTTCTAGAAGCTGGTGATTCTAAAGTAAAGAAGGTGAATTTCCTACTCTGTGGAAATAACATACTAGCAGGGTGAGACAGACAAGTTTGCTTTAGTTCAGAAACAGGTGTCCCAATGGGCATAAAGAGATTTGGGGGTTTTGGCATTTTCCTACTACACAAACATTTTAATATAAGAATGACTTTGAGTGACTAGAAGTTCTTTCTGGATTTTAACAAACTTTTATAGATACCATAGAAATAAAAGTAAAGATGTTACAACATGCTTCATAAACAACACCAGAAGGCCGGAAAACTACACTTGTTATAAAGTCAAAAATCTTGAAACATATTTTCATTCTTTAGGATTGAGATAAAAAAATTGCAGTGGGCAAAGTGAAAAGAGTTGTAAACTGTGGGGTTGGCTGACCTGTGCACTACTCCTAAAACCTTTTTGATCTTCCCGTTTCCTCACGATGGATTTACTTTCATAATCTGTGATACTAAGGTTTACATTTTTAAAGAACTGCTTAGATGGCAGTAGAATTCCTCAGAGAAGCTTTGCATCTTACAAAAGTTTAGTTGAAAAACTTATTTTTTTCAAATAGTTTTAAAACTATTTTTAAAATATAATAAAGCAAAAAGTACAAACAACGTTTTATACAAAAATTTAGCCTATTGGAAACTACCTACCAACAGAATAACTTATGCATGAAGGTGAGCACATATTTGCAGAGGCCTTTTAATGATCTCTGGACATATATTTGAACTTCTTGAAATTGGATTATTGATAAAGAACATTGTAGCTCTGGCCTGCCCTTTCAATAGATTTGTTCCTGCCTTTAGGCATTTTGTGAAAAATAATTTGAGGAAGTGCCTACTTCAGAACACTTTGCTGTGTTCATGGTAGCTCAGACTCAGCCAGATCCAAATGATATAGATTCTATCCAGACTCTGTAACAGTAAGCTACACAGTAACAAATAAGCCCAACATACAGTCTGACAATTGAGTTCCTGAATTAGTCCTAGAAAAAGTGCCACATACCTCATTCCTGTATATCATTATGGTCACCTTCAAAGTTCTCCCCTTGGGAAGCTATGCACTGACATCAGCACTAGTTCACACTTCAAAGAAATTTTGGAACTCATTTTCTGGAATGACCATCAGAGCTGTTGTCAGATTACCCTTGATGTCCTGAATGTCATCAAAATGTCTTCCTTTCAATATTTCCTTTATTTGGGTAATGAAAAAAGCCAGATCAGGTGAGTAGGGAGGGTGTTATTTGTTTAGTTAACAGTTTACAGTTATTTGTTCACTGGCTAAAATATCCCTCCCAGTCAGTGCTGTGTGAGCTGGTACCTTGTTGTGATGCTAGAGCCATGAGTTACTAAGATTTTAAATTAAGATTTTCCCAACTGTTTCTCTATTGATGTTTACTTGGTCTGCTATGCTACTCACAGTAATGTGACAATTTTGACACATTATTAAATTAATTTTTGCAATGATTTCATCAGTTCTGCTCATTACTGGCCTCTCTGATCTCTCTTCATCAGTGAAACATTTTTTGTTGTTGTTGCAGTTTTTGGCTGGGGCTGGGTTTGAACCCGCCACCTCCAATATATGGGGCTGGTGGGCACCCTACTCTTCGAGCCACAGGCCCTACCCCATCAGTGACACTTCCTGTTCCCTCAGAAAAATGCTTAATCCATTTGCTGTTTTCTTTATGGCATTATCCCCCATAAACTTGGACTACCATGTCCCTGATTTCACTTCCACTCTTGCCAAGTGTAAGAAGAAATTTATGAATCTTCATCGTTTAAGCTCTGTCATTTTCATAAAGGCACACAAAATCACACAACAATAATAATGAATGCCTCTCAGCAAGACACCACTACATGTAGACAGGAACACAACCATGAAGCAATGGTGTATCAAGGTTATGAGACCTTACCAAGTTTCTGGTATACTGCTGCTAACATAAGGAAGCAGTGGCAAGTTCACAATATTAATTGTTAGACTTCATATATCTTGTGATACCACAATATAAATAGTTTTGGTATTTTCTTTAAGTTTTTTAAGTTTAATGGTTTTGTTTTTTTTAATTTGAACAAAGCAGATATGTTAGGTATTGATAAGAATTCAAGAAAACTAACCACTGCTCCACTTTCAAATCTGGGGTCAGTTTATTTGAAGAAAATCCTCAAGTTTCATGATGAGCTGTTAAAGTCACTTACCATTTGCACTTATTTATTGGTGTGAATCAGGATTTTTTTTTTTCAATCTCATGTAAGTAACACAAAATAAAAAAATAAAGATTGGGTTATTATCTTTAACCCCAAATTGACATTTTTCTGCTCATTAAAAGTGTCATTTTCTCATTAATTCAGCTGTATAAAAGTGTTACAATATGAATGCAAACTTTTAAAATAATGTTTTCAGCACTAACACTGCACTAATTTCTTTTACACATAAGGGTTTTTATATAATATTAATTTAGAAAGAAATTGCTTCTTTTGTGAAAAATGTTTTATAATTCTTCTAATCAGGACTTGTTTTCTTTCTAGAAACAAAAACCTACTCAAGCTAGCTCATTGTAAATTTTCACAATATTTAGTGGACAACATAAGCAATTCAATTCACTTGCTCAACATGTGCTAGCATGACCTCCAAGACACTCTGTAATCTCCCCCATGTATCTCTCTGTTCCCAAGATGCACCTGCACTACTATAGTCTACACACTGACCTTGCCCCTCCCCAGAAAATGCTGCCTTGACAATATGTTGTCTCTCCTTGCAACTCTTTCTCCAGTTATCATAGTGGCTACTTCTTCACTACCCCCAACTATAAGTCACCTTAGATACGTACACGTTGGCCAACTAATAAAAAATGCCATCAATATCGCATACTTGTTTTGATTGCTGTCTATCGTTTTACCCTTCTGTATTTTCTCAATCTATTTTCTCTTTCTCTCTACCCCCCACCTTTATTTATCCCCATATACCGTATATACTCGCGTATAAGCCAAGTTTTTTCGGCACAAAATTTGTGCCGAAAAACCTGAACTCGGCACAAATTTTGTGCCCAAAAAAACTCAGCTTATACGCGAGTATATACAGTATTCCCTTATTTTTTTCCTTCCTCCCTTTTTTTCTTCTTTCCAGTCTTTATTTCAGCTTCCTCTTTCATATTTTAAGCTCCGTGTCAAAGGCAAGAACTTTGTCTTGTTTCACTGAACCCTCAGAACTCACTGACACACAGCAGCAGCTCAGTGATTCTTTGTTGAATGAATAAATAAACAAGGGAATGATTACAGCAGGCCCCTCGGCCAAGTTATACAAGGACTAAAACTGGGAAGTCAGAAACTTGGATGACTTCTGTTATCTACTGCAGTCTCTGTTTCATCAATTGAAGTTTCCTGAGTTTAGCTCCAGCCTTGCTTTTTCTGTTTACTAGTCAATGCGCACACAGCTGAAAATTACCACCAGCCTCTGCGTGACATGCAGTTCAAGTCAGCATTCTCTGGCTGTAATTCTGTCTCTTAGTTCAGATTCTCAAATATGATAAAGCATTTGGCTCAGATTTGCTCCTAAAGTGACTGGACCTTTGTCAGGTCTCCAGATGAGGTGGCAGAGGCTCAATATCACATGTGACCAACAGAGCCTGCTGGACCCACAACTTCAGCAAGTGCTGTCAAAGATTTTGACAAAAACTTAGGAGGAGAACTCCTGCTAGGCCCAAACAGTGTGTGCTAAAACAAAACAAAACAGAGCACTGGAGTTAAGGCCTCTTAGCTACTTGCCCTGGCAATGGAAGCCCATTCTGCCTGCCTATGGGGGATGTACCCTGCTTTGTAAGTTTTCTTACTTCATAAACTATCTTTCTCTTCTTCAATAAACTTTATTTTATGCGTACCTTAAAAAACAAACAAACAAACAAACAAAAAAAAACATTGAGTAAGATGAAAGATGATTTCAGATACTCCCACTTACCTTGAACACCTGAATATCACTACGGGGAAGTTAAATATTCTTTCTTTCTTTCTTTTTCTTTCTTTCTTTCTTTCCATTTTATATTTAGTATTCTTTGAATTGCAAGTAACTGAAACCCCAATTCAAACATGCTTTTTAAAAAAATAAAATCTGGCTGGGAGGGGTGGCTCACATGTGTAATCCTAGAACTCTGAGAGGCTCTGGGAGGATCACTTGGGCTCAGGAGTTTAAGACCAGACTGAGCATTTCTACTAAAAGTAGAAAAATTAGCTGGGAGTTGTGGCAGGTGCCTGTAGTCCCAGCTACTTAGAAGACTAAGGCAAGTAGATTGCTTAAGCCTAAGAGTTTGAGATTGCTGTGAGCTACAATGCCAGGGCACTCTAGCCAGGGTGACAGAGAGTTTGTGAGAAAGAAAAAAAGAGAAAGAGAGAGAAGGAAGGAAGGAAGGAAGGAAGGAAGGAAGGAAGGAAGGAAGGAAGGAAGGAGGGGAAGGGGAAATGTACTGGCTTATATAATTAAACAAGACACGTATTTTGGATTCAAGCAAGGATTGGTACAGAGTGTAAATGGTTTTAGTCACAAGTTTCTGAGTTTTGTTTTGTTTTGTTTTCATCTTTTCTTAACTTGATGTTCTTCGTGTTGTCATGGCTTCAAATTCACTGCCAAAAGCTCTCATGGCTACATTTTCATGAATCCAAGCAGTCTTCAAAAGTGCTACTAGGTCTCCTTAGCTCACATTTGAATTAATGACAAGTGCTAAAGGAATGCAATACATTGGTTGGTTTAGGCTTTTGTCACAAGTTCTAGCTCTAGAACTAGAAATACAAGCAGCTCTAGCAGCAGCACAGGGATTAAGCTCAGGGAAGAACAGATTCTACCAGTGAAAAGCTAGCTGCCAAGCAGCACAGCCAATTTCCACCATGCTTGACACAGTACCCAACTACTGACGACTGTTAATAACTGCAGGCAAGACAATAAAACCTTCTAATCTTCTAATTTTGCTCTGCTAACCTTACATAAATAGACACTATCAAAACAAAACCATTTTTTCAGTGATCTGTAGATAATATATTGTACACTTCATATTTGTGCTACATCCTTGACTTTTGGTTTAATGACTAATTCTAATAATCAACCTCAGTAAAGCGCCCACAAGACCCTACTCTCTAGACATGTACAGCTAGAGAAATTTAATCAATTAATATTTGCTGGCTAAGGCTTTGACATTTACAAAGTCTAGGGGCACATCTGCATGAAACTCTAAGATAAAATTAGGAAAGTGATCAAGAAAAGGACTTGAGAAAAGAAGCCAATTGGACTCAAGAAAATAGATCCATTTCTTAATCATCATGAAATTTCAAGTGACACACAATTATTGGATCCCCATTTTGTGAAAAGTTTTGTCAATCATTCTACTCACCATCAGCCAAACGAACAGCTCCCGTTCATGAATTCATGATCACATGATTGGTGAAAGATTTTTCACATTCAATAGATTGTCTAGCCATCTTGTGGAACTATGCTTAAACAGATAGAAAATTTAAGCCCCAATTTTTTAAATTATGAGCATTTTTTTATATTAAATCGCTCTTTTCAAAGAGCAGTTAGCAATTATTATGTAGACAGGAAATACGCCATGAAGGTTTAAGACTTGGACTCTGATTTCAGACTGCTGGGTTTCAAATCATAGATGTGTCCTTACTCATTGCACCTCAGTTTCTTCCTTAGAGAAAGTTAAGACTTCTGGGTCATATTGACAGTGTAGAAACATGCTGGCTTCACTGCTACCCCCACCCAGAAAATCCCCCAAATACACAGCACTGAAATTATCACCAGAAATGTCCTAGAACTCAAATATAAAGATGAGATATTTCTGGGTGGCACCTGTGGCTCAGTGGGTAGGACACTGACCCCATATACCGAGGGTGGCAGGTTCAAACCCGGCCCCTGCCAAATTGCAACAAAAATATAGCTGAGCGTTATGGTAGGCTCCTGTAGCCCCACCCTGCAGTCGGGAGGGTGAGGCAAGAGAATCGCTTAAGCCCAAGAGCTGGAGGTTGTGAGCTGTGACGCCACGGCACCCTACTGAGGGCGACAGGGTCAGACTCTGTCTCTAAAAGACAAAAAAAAAAAAAAAAAAGATGATATAGTTCCCAGGGCCACAGAGAAGTAAAAATCCTCCAGAGGGTCAGCCTTCCACATCTGTGATGCCACTCTGTGTCAATTGCCTTGGCACCAAGTGTGTGGAAAAATGTCCCCCAACTCACTTAGAAAAACTCAAGACTCCACCAAAAAACTGCTACAATGAATAAATGAATTCAGTAAAGTCACAGGATGCAAATCAACATAGAAAAATCAGTAGCATTTATATATGCCAATATCAAACGATCTGAAAAAGAAATCAAGAAAGCAATCCCATTTATAATAGCTACAGAGAATGTAAAATGCCTAGGAATCAATTTAACCAAAGAAGTGAAAGATCTATACAAGGAAAACTATAAAATACTGATGAAAGATTGAAGAGGACATAAAAAATGGAAAGATATTGCATGCTCAGAGATTGGAAGAATTAATATTGTTAAAATGACAATACTACCCAAAGCAATTTACAGATTCAGTGTGATCCTATCAAAATGCCAATGACATTTTCACAGAAACGGAAAAAAAAAATCTTAAAATGATACAGAACCACAAAGACCCAAAATATCCAAAGCAATCCTGAGAGAAAAAACAAAGCTGGGGCATCACTACCTAACTTCAAATTTTCTGCAAAACTCTTTCTGGTCATAGTGGCTAGGAGTCCCAGCTACTTAGGAGGCTGAGGCAGGAGGATTGCTGGAGCCCAGAATTTTGAGGTTGCTGTGAGCGAGGCTGAAGCCACAGGCACTCCAGCCCAAGCAACAGAGTGAGATTCTGTCTCAAAAAAAAAAAAAAGAAAAAGAAAAAACTCTATAGTAATCAGTCAGCATGGTGCTGGTATAAAAACAGATACAGACCAATGGAACAGAATAGAAAACCCAGACAGAGGGCGGCGCCTGGGGCTCAGTGGGTAGGGCACTGGCCCCACGTACTGAGCGTGGCGGGTTCAAACCTGGCCCCAGCCAAACTGCAGCAAAAAATAGACAGGCATTGTGGCAGGCGCCTGTAGTCCCAGATACTCAAGAGGCTAAGGCAGAAGAATTGCCTAATGTGACTCTACCGAGGGCAACAAAGTGAGACTCAAAAAAAAAAAAAAAAAAACAGATACAAATCCACAGCCAAGTCATCTTCAACAAAAATGCCAAGAACACCCAATGGAGAATGGAGAGTCTCTTCAATAAACAGTTCTAAGAAAACTAAATATATGCAGAATGAAACTAGACCCCTATTTCTTACCATCCATAAAAATGAAAATGGATTAAATATAGACTTAGATAGTCTTAGACATAAAACTATTATACTACTAGAAGATAGCATTGAGGAAATACTCCGAGACATTGGTATGGGCAAAGAATTTTTGTGTGAGATGTTAAAAACACAGACAACCAAAACTGAAACAGACAGACGGGACTACAGGAAGCTTCTGCACAGCAGAGGAAGCCAAAAACAAAGGGAAGAGGCAACCCACAGAAGATATTTTCAAACTACACATCTGGCAAGGGATTAATAACCAGAATATATAAGAGTTCAAACAACTCAATTGCAAATAAATAAATAAATAAATAAATAAATAATAATAATACGTTTTAGAAATGGATAGATGATCTGAACAGACATTTCTGAAAAGAAGACATAGAAATGGCTGGTGGGTATATGAAAAAAATGTTCAATATCACTCATTATTAGAGAAATGTAAACCAAAACAACAATGAATGGCTTTTAACAAAAAGACAGGCAATAAATAACATGTGCTAGTAAGGATGTGGGGAAAGGGGAACCCTCGTGCTCTGTTGGTGGGAATGTAAGTCAGTACGGCCAGGGTGGGGAGCAGTATGCAGGTTCCTCAGAACACTAAAGCTAGGACTACCGTATGGTCTAGCAATCTCACTGCTGAGTGTAGCTCCAAAAGAAAAGAAATCAATATATTGAAAAGGCGTCTGCACTCCCATGTTGATTGCAGCACTATTCAAAATTGCCAAACTATAGAATGAACATATGTAACCATCAGTGGGTAAATTATAAAGAAAATTAAGTAGGTAGGGATAGACAATTAAGTTCATGAACTCATTCTAGAAAAAGTGCTGCATACTTCATTGCTGAATATCACTACAGACACCTTCAAAACCCTCCCCTTGGGAAACTATGCACCATGGTCAGCACCTGATCCACCCTTCAAAGCCATTTTGGAACTCTTTTCCTGGAATGGTCATCAGAGCTACCATCATACAAGTTCAGACAATTAAGTTCCTTAACTCATCCTAGAAAAAGTGTTTTGAAGGGTGGAGTAGGCACTGATGTCTGTTCCCAAAGGGAGGACTTTGAAGGGGACTGTAGTAATCTGATAAAGTGAAATCCTACCACTTGTAGCCATGTGGAGGGAATCAGAAGCCATTATGTTAAGTGAAATAAGCCACATACTGAAAGACAAATATTGCATGTTCTCACTCATATATGGATGCCAAAAAAAGTGGGTCTCGTGAAAATAAAAGAGTAGGTTAGTGGTGACCAGAGGCCAGGAAGGGTAGAGAGGTGAAGAGAAGTTGATTAATGAATACAAATAGAAGAAATAAGACCTAGCATTAGATAGTTCAGCAGGTTCAGTCTACTATAGTTTATAATAATCTATTGTATATTTTAACATATAATCACTAGAAAAGAAATCATCAAATGGTTTTAGCACAAAGAAAAGGCTAAATATTTTAGGTGATGGGTATCCCATCACCTCAAATCCCACTGATTGGTCTTTACAAATGATACAAATATATAAAATGATCACAGGTACTCTGAAATTAGGTGCATTTATTATGCATACATTTTTTAAAGGAAAAAAATGAAAATACACATAGCAGCTATCTGGGATTGTTGTAGGTATTAAATGAGTCATCCCACAAGAAGCTCTTAAAAGTTTCTGGAAAACAGAATCCAAGGAGGGTTATTATTTATAATCGCCCTTCTCCATTTTTTCACTCACTCTCTTTCCTCCTCCACTTTTGTTTTTTTCTTCACATAAAGAAATGCTATTAAACTGTTTATGGTCACCTCATTTTTCTGTAATGCGTATTACCAACTGGCCCAGCCATGATTGAGATATAATCACACAAAGAAATGCCTTTGACAGAGATGGAGTAGCCACCCAGCTGCTAAACGTGAGGTTAAATTGTTTGTTATTGTTGAGGAGTGGGAAGCTTCTCTTTTAAATAACTCTCAAGTTCAAAGCCAACCTGATTAATATTCAGAGTGGACAGACTAGTTTATATAGCCAGAGACACTGAGGTCAGCCTGGATAAAGGGATAGCATGCTCATTCCTGAGGCCCTGCTGACACGTACTTACATCCCAGGCCCCTGAGGCTTGTCAAAAAGAGGTGTGCCTGTCCCCAGGTTGTAAAGATGTGAGCCTGACACACCAGCACTATGTAGTCATGAGCATCCGGTGAGTCACGGCCTATTTTCTGGGTGTAGCTCATCTTCAAAGAGAGATTGAACTGACCATAAACATCAGATCATGGAACATAAGCTTTTCCAAAGGCTCCTCATAAAAAATGCAATAAAAATAAATACAGCTATCGCCTAAAATTCAAAGTCTCACACAGATTTATTGTGAATCAGATGCATCGTTGCTCATCTTCTCTGTTTGCACGACATCTATACCACTGCACGAAGTGTCTCTCCAACATGTTGATAAAGCTATTTGTGTTAATGTACCCAAGACAACAACCTTGAAACCGCAGGAAACGTGACAGAGTTCTAAAGCACCTGCATTTCTACTACCTTTCCCAATTGTTATCTATCAGGATCTTGCTGACACGTATCAGTTCTTAACTCTGTACCACATAATGTGATGTGACCTCAATAATACCCACACTTAGAAAGGCCAAGATGCCAAATGATTTCAAGATTTTTTTAAAAAAATCTGAAGTTTAAACATATATATGTTTTACATGTATGGACCACCTTCAATTTTCTGAAACAAGGAATGAAAATCATTTTCACAGAAAATTTAAGCGATATTTTTGCTAGCTTCCGTAAATACGGAATCCAATTAACAATACTATTTTAGCACACCTATTACTTTCCCCGCATCATCTAGTATAGGTAGGAAATTTACAACAAGCAAGAGACGCAGCCTTTGTACCCTTGGAGCTCACATGTTCACAGGAAGATTATACTATATGCAAACATCAGATGTCATACGGCAGCAACAATTTAGTGGGGTTTTTCCTTTTCAATAGAAATCAACTATTCTTAAAGGCTAGAGAAGAAAGAGAAGAACAAGAGAATAAATCTGTTAAAATGCAGCCAATTTGGGAAAATGTCTTGAACTTGACCTTCATGGATTCCTAGAACCCAGAGGAAAGGTGAACAGTGAGGTTAGTCGCCTTCATGAGAAACAGGTGAGGTCCTTAGGAGATTGGCTTAAATAACAATAAAACCATCAATAAAAGATGAGGAAACAATAACCAGTCAATTCTTAGACAAATACCTACCTTTCCTTATTTAAAAAGAGGTACCTTTTTAAAGGCAGCAGTTAAGTCCAGGAGTTAAGACTTGGGCAACCCAGAGATCTTTATCAAAGACTGGAGAGTTAGAAAACAAAGCTCGAAGGCAAGGAAATTCCACGAAGGACGTATTACAGTTGAAATTACAGGAAGATGCCTCGTTGTTGTCTGGTCCACAAGGGGAGGTGGTATTGGAGAGTAGAGTTTGGGGATGAAATATGAGAGTCACAGGGTGAAAATTATAATATCACTTAAATTCTCCCCGAGCAGCTTTTCCAGTAATGTCTATATTCCCTAGATCAACACTGGCACAAAATTATAGAGTCCCCCACCCTTTTTATTAAATGCATGCTATTTCTCTGGAATTCTTGCCTTTTTGTCTATATCAAGAATTATTCAACTTTAACAGGTCATGGCCAAAGAGCAATATTTTCTAAATGTCCCTCCCTCCCAGTATTCATGGGGTTCACCAGTATTGTGCGTTCAATATGCCAGATTTTATTTTTTCTATGATGTCAGGCATGCTACTATAGGCTGACCTAGTGTGAGTTTAAAGCATTAATATTTAATACTATCAGGGCTGGGGCAGACGCTGAGGGATTCTCTGGGTGGAACCTCTTTCTTGCATTATTCTGCTCCTGCTTGGAGCAGAAATTCCAGCTTTGCATTTGAGTGCTTATAAAAGATAACATTTAAAAATAACCACAAGACCCTGGTTATTAAGCTTGACCGCTCTTTTCCCTAAAAACTCTGAAGGATTAGTAAAACAAACAAACAAAAAAATCACAAAAATAACAACAGGATCCTAAAATCATTTTTACCTTTTATAGATGATACTCCTAGATGGCATCTGAAGGTCGCAAGTTACAAATGGATACGTGGAGGCCGGCTCTGTCTCTAACGCGCTGCCTGCCTCCCACTGTAGGCCTGTTTCCCACTCTGTGGAATTAGCTGCTCTCAAACTTATTTCCAGCCCCGTCACTCTGTATCCCACATATATTCTCAGACTATTTTCTTGTGAAACCTCTCAAAAGGGTCTAGGATGGCACAGTCCTGATTCAATTTACTTTCAAGATTACAAGAAAACTCCTTAAACTTAGGGAAGCTGGTGCCCACAGAGCTTATCTAACAATTTGTTCAATTCATGTAGATAATTAACAAGCCACGGAAACAATTTGAACACTAATTTTTCTAAGTGGAAAAAAAAGATGAGAGCAAGTTAAAAGTTAAGTGTACTTATTAATCTACGAATGGCAAAATTGATCAATAGTATCGTCCTATTAGGCCTACAAACAAACTTATTTCCATATATAATGTGTGTATATATATATTTTATATATTTACATATTAAATATAAAATATTTACATAACATATATATATATATATATATATATATATATATATATATATGTATATATATGTATATAAGACAGAGTCCTGCTCTGTTGTCCCGGGTGGAGTGCAGTGGCATGGTTCTAACTCACAGCAACATCAAACTCCTGGGCTCAAGCGTTCCTCCTGTCTCAGCCTCCCAAATAGCTGAGATTATAGGCATGCATTACCACCACCCAGCCAATTTTTCTACTTTTTCTACTTTTTCTACTTGCTCAGTCTTGTCTCAAACTCCTGACCTCAAATGATCCTACTGCCTGGGCCTCCCAGAGAGCTAGGATTACAGGAGTGGGCCACTGTGCCAGGCCATTTCCCTCTATTTTAACTTTACCTTACATGAGACGATTTGTTCAATACCTACAACTAGGTTACTAAGTATAGCTTCCAGATTCCCAGGCTCTTTGTTTGCATTTAAGAAATAAACATTTGGATTTATTGATCTGTTGTATAATTCTTTTGTTTTCAATTTCATTTAATTCTGCTCTGATTTTGGTCATTTCTTTTCTTCTGCTGGGTTTGGGGTTGAAGTGTTCTTCTTTCTCCAGTTGCTTGAGATGTTCCGTTAGTTTATTAACTTCCTCTCTTTCCGTTTTCTTGAGGAAGGCTTGCAGTGCTATAAATTTCCCTCTTAGGACTGCCTTTGCAGTATCTCAGAGATTCTGGTAGTTTGTATCTTGATTCTTGTTTTGTTCCAAAAATTTGGTGATTTCCTTCTTAATCTCGTTTATAACCCATGTATCCTTCAGCATAAGGTTGTTTAGCTTCCATGTTTTTGTACTTGTATGCAGGTTTCTGTTGTTATTGAGCTCAACTTGTATTCCATGA
>CAUYPK010164947.1:0-28129 GCA_963574355.1 Loris lydekkerianus | reverse complement strand
CTCTCTATAAAGAATGTGACTTTACCTGTTTCATGTTTACATGGATGGAGCTGGAACATATACTTCTTAGTAAAGTATCTCAAGAATGGAAGAAAAAGTATCCAGTGTACTCAGCCCTACTATGAAACTAATTTATGGCTTCATATGAAAGCTATAACCCAGTTATAACCTAAGAATATGGGGACAGGGGAGAGGGAGGGGAGAGAGCGTAGAGAATGGGTGGATGGGAGGATTGGTGGGACCACACCTATGGTGCATCTTACAAGGGTACATGTGAAACTTACTAAATGTAGAATATAAATGTTTTAACACAATAACTAAGAAAATGCCAGGAAGGCTATGTTAACCAGTGTGATGAAAATATGTCAAATGGTCTATAAAACCAGGGTACGGTGTCCCATGATTGCATTAATGTATACAGCTATGATTTAATAATAAAAAAAAAATAAACTGAAAAAAATTTCACTATTTTTTCGGATGTGTTAGGTAATTTCTCAGCTATAACACATAATATCACCATACCCAGCACGTTTCCTGGAGGCACTTCCTCTAGTTCTTCCAGTTCCCTTCCCATCAGAAGATACAAGTTCTCCAGAGTACAGTATGCCATGTGGGGGACTGGGGGGAGGTCATCTGGTGGAGCCAAGAAGCCTAATGGTACCTGGGCAGAGAAAATAATGAAAACTAGTTAGGAGGAACTTGAAAACATTAATTAGTATGTACATTAATTGGTATCAAAGTTATTTTTATTCATCAGTAAGATATGGCATAGTCTCACTCCATGTAAACCTGGAACATGCACATTTTAAATGGTTTGATAAAAAATAAATCTCATATTATAAATAAAATTTGAAATACTTAAATCTCTGAATATTAAAATTATCTATATTCCACTTAGAGTTTACAGCAAAATAAATTATATTTTTTGGCTGATTCCCACTGTCCCATGCTAGTTATAGATATGATTTGTGTCATAGCTGAATACTCATTATTACTATTATCATTTAAAATTATTTTACTCTTATCATAATGTTCTTCAAGTATTCAGCAAAGGTTGGTGCTAATATCAAGTAACACAGTGAAAATAGCTTTGGAAAACTGGTTAGAGATAATAAAAATGCCACAGAAAGACGAGACCCTGGCTATGATAATGCTGTGATACTCATCTGAGAGGGCATGTTGTGACGTGCTGGTGCGAGGGTGGAGCACACACACAGCAGAGACCTGCTGCCAGTCTAACAGGTTTATGAGCTCCCCTCCATCTTATTTATTCTTACAGAGTTATCTTAAATGATTCATTTTGAGCTGCATGAAATCAGCTCAAAAGAAATATATCTTCCCTATAAATGCAGGTATCCAGAAAGCATTTCAATTAAAACAACAACAACAACAAAAACACTTGGAAAAAAGAAAAAAACACTTTAGTGTCCATAGGCCTACTGCACCATGCTAGTGCTATGAAAAAATGTCTAAGACACAACATATGCAAAAATAGCAAACGTCACAAGCACAGAATGACTGACAAAAATGCAGTATAGGTAAGTAAATTCACAAAGGCTCAGAGGAAGGAGTGGCACCTGTGTTGGGGTATACTCAGAAAGTTACGTGACAACAATGGTCTTTCAGGCACATGCTACATCTAAACGCATATGTCTGACATACTGACAACTCTATAGGCAGCCCTGAAAAGGGGTTGGAAAGAAATAAAAAATATAAGGACTGGATATAAAGAAATGTAATTATCTAGAAAATATAATCATCCACTTAAAACAACCTACAAAAAAAGACAGCTTAGAAAGGGGCAAAGATAACAACATCAATATACAGAAGTTAATTATATTTCTATAGATTAGCACCAGAAAGTATTTTTAAAACAAAAAGTATTTTAAAGTCTTTTTAAAAGTATTTTTAAAAGTGACTTTTAGAATAGCAACAACATAAATCTAACTTTTGTTAGATCTAATAAATCCAACAAAAGCGAATGAAAAACCTTCATAAAGAAAACTATAAACCTTTAATAAAAAAGCTTTGAAAGTGACCCAAGCAAATGAATAGATGAACTTAATATATTCACAGATAGAAAGATGCTGTATGGCAAAACATTGATTTGTGCCAAATAGATACACTGATTTAAAGTATATGTGTCCATGTAATCTCCTTTCCCTAAGTGTGAGTAGTCCCTGTGACTCACTTCTAACCAATGGAATATGGCAAAAATGATGGGAGCTACTCTGTGATTATGTAACCCCCTTCTCAACAGGACTTTTCATGGAAACTTACAGCTGACTGCAAACTTTACACAGAAGAGCAGAATGTTAGGAATAAACAAGACATTAACCAAAACAATGACAATAACAACAAACATTTGACAAATAGAGATTTGTCAAAACATTCAGAATGATGAAGACAGTACTGAATAAAGATAGTGATGGACAAATTGAAAAATGCAACTTAATAGTTCAGAAATAGATCCATGTACTAAAATTTGATTTATGATAGAAAGGAAAAAGCAGATTAATGGGAAAGATGGCCTACTTGATGATGTTCGAAAAACTGGTTATATGGAGTCAAATGCTCTGCCACTGAGCAACACTCACTCTAAAAACCTGGTTATTTGTATGGGGAAAACAAACCCTTCTTCAGAACATAGACAAATTAAATACTTTAACATCATAAGCAAAACATTAAACTTTAGAAGGAAGAAAATATAGAAGAAAGTTTTATGACTCTAATACAGTTCTTTCTTAAACAAGATAGAAAAAACAAAACTCATAAAATATTAATTCAACCACATTAAAATTAAGAACTTTTGTCCATTAGAAGGTACCAAATCAAATGTGAAGATAAATCCCAAACTGTAGAGTTAATTTGCAAAATTTAAAACTCATAAGGAATTAGTATCCAGAATATACAAAGAACATCTAAAAACAGGTATTTTTAAAAAGTAACATAACAGAAAAATAAAATTAAAAGAGATATCTTCACAGAAAATATGACTGATCTATAAACATATTTTTAAAAATGTAAATTAAAAATACTATAAAATACCTCATTAAACTATCAGATTGGTAAATATTAAAGGCCTAATGATACCAAATTTGGGTGAGGATGTGGAATAACTGGAACTGTTAAATACTTCTGTTGGGAGCATAAACCAAAGCTAGTCTGGAGTATAAACTGGAATTATTCTGGTAAGGTGACAGTTACCAGGCCACTTCACTACAGGTGTATTCCCTATAACGTCTTGCAAATGGGCACAAGGAGATATGTACAAAATTATTCAAGATGGCCTGGTTTAGAGTAGCAAAAAATGAAAGTAGCCCATAGATACAATGACATAAAAAGGTACAAGTAACATGTATATTTATATAATGGAATCCTATGCAGAAGTGGACCATAAATGAACTATAGGAATAGGTATTAATATAGATAAATCTCACAATGCTACGTTAAAAAAAAAAAAGAAAAAAGCAAATTGTAAAATCTATAGTAAAATTCCACTTGTACAAACCTTAAAAACATTCAAATGTGACAATAATTTTTTTTTTTTTTTTTTTGGAGACAGAGTCTCACTTTGTCACCCTCAGTAGAGTGCTGTAGCGTCACAGTTCACAGCAACCTCAAACTCTTGGGCTCAAGTGATCCTCTTGCCTCAGTCTCTTGAGTAGCTAAGACTACATGTGCCCTCCACAATGCCTGCCTAGTTTTTAGAGACAGGGTCTTGCTCTTGCTCAGGCTGGTCTCGAACTAATTCTTTACAAATGCATGCATAGTTCATAAAACTATAGACAGAAAAGCATGAGAAGGATGTGGCAAGCAGACTACAGGTGCTACTCCTATAATTCCTGCTTCCTGGTGTTCGTACCTCTATGTAATCTCTTTTCCCCAAGTGAGTAGTCCCTGTGATCTGCTTCTAACCAACAGAATATGGCAACAATGATGGGATGCTACTCTGTGATTATGTAACACCAAACAAGCCTTTCTTGCTACTAGACTCATTCTGATGAAGTCAGCCTCTAAATGGGCAAGTCCACGGAAAACAGGAGTGGGCGCTAGGAAATGAGAGCAACCAGAAGGAGCCAGTAAGAACCTGGGTCCCTCAGTCCTACAGGTGCAAAGACATGAATTCTGCCAACACCCACAGTGGTAGGATTTCAATACTCCAGATGAAAATGTAGCCTGGCTGACACTTTGGTTGCAGATTCGTGAGACCATAAAGAGAAGACCTGGCTAAGCCATGACTGGATTCATAATCCATGGAAACGGAGATGATATAATGTGTGTTGTTTTAGGTTGCTAAATTTATTACAAGATAAACATAAATAGGCTTTTATACATGTCACTGTAGCACCTTTGGATTCTCATAAAACACAAAGTGCTGTGTTCCTTCTTGCTAAATTACAGAATATAATTACCGTATATACTCGAGTATATACAGTAATAGAACTTGCCCTAGCCCAGCAAGGACTGCTTAACCACCACTCAGCATTGCAGTCTCCAAGGATTAAATTGCTAAAAGTGATGGAATAAGCATTCAAGGCAAGGAAAAACTAATGGCAGAGATTTTCTGCAGCTGCCACCTCCTCCTTTACCTTCACTTACAGCCAAGTACTGTAGCTTCTCCCGCCCCCTACAGACAGGCCACTTACTGCACAGAGAGGGACACGTGTTTCTGTCCATGTGATGCTTCACACTGCTGACAAGCAAGTTCCTAAGTTATTTCTCCTTGCTGATCCTGACTGGCTTCTTGAACCTCTGGTATCTTTGTCATCCTATAACCTTTATAATTTAATTATAATGTATACATCTCGTTTTACTTCCAAACATGTTCTGAGATAGCTGTAGCCTGTGATCTTTTTCTTGCACTTTGGCTCAGGCATGCTCAGATGCTGGCTGTTCACCTGCTTACAGACCCACCTGATCAGATTTCGGGGATCTCCCTACCACGTCAATGCTACCCATCACTGCTCACTCCCCATATCTTTGGCCTGAGTCACATAGTTTTTGGATCTTCATATTTCTAGAGGATCTGCCATTGCTCTCTGGCTCCAGCGTGACAACTGCTCTTATTAGTTCTTTCCTCTGACCATTGGAGTCAGATTGGAGTCAGATGATTCTTGCCCAAAACAGAAAAGCCCTATAATCAAGGTCCACATACTGGCTTGGTTTACTAAATACTATTAAGTGAAACAAGTATATGGAATGTTATCAAAGCAACACAAGGGGAGAGATCCGTATTTACTCAAGTGTGTCTCCCTAAAAAATAAATCTACCAATAAGATAGCCACCAATCCAAATGAATTTGAAAAGATATCAGACCCTTGAAATAATATACTAATATTTTGCTTCTGATTCTTACCTGTTTTAAAAATTCAACAGGACTGTATTTGGGCCCCAAGACAAAAATTTTCTTTCCTCTTTGAGCTACACCACTGAACACGCGAGCAAATGCAATGAAAGACTCCTGGCTGTTTCCTTCCTGTGGCTCAGGGTTAGGGGTCATGCTTTCCACCTGCTGCCCAACCCCTGCCAGAAACAAAAAGATAATGAATGAGTGCTGAGAAGGCTCACTCTACTCCAGGACTGCCTGGAAATGCAGAGGGAGCGGTGAATATGGTAAGTTTGGTACAATTTCAGAAAAAGAAAACAATGAGAATGAAAAGAACATTGATAAAAGCTAAAGGTCAAGAGCTAAAAAATCAGTTTCCCAAGTCAAGAAAAAAGTCACGCCCTTTGCACCAGAGCCTATTAGAATGCTGTACCTCTTGGCTGTTCTCCTTCTGGACTTGTTTCAAGGGCACTCCCGTCATAGGTGGGCTCCACGTGCACCTGCCCCTGTGCTGATGCAAGCTTCTCTGCATGCCTTTGTCTCGCACGCTCACGTCTCTGAGCAATTTCTTCCTGAGTGAGAGGCCTACAGGATATCACAAATATGTTACCATCTGGCAACATCAAGCATTTCTCAGTTCATTCAAACAAAGAAACAGCAAGTACTGATATGGCTGGGTAGATGATAACTGGTCCAGCTCCCGTCCAGGCAGAAGTTTTCTCCAATTTCTCTCCTTGCCTGTAGCAACAGAAGAGCGCCTATCAGGCTGTCTCCAATAATGCTGTATCCCCAGCTATAATAAGCTTATGAACTGACATGCAAGAGTCCATATCCCCAAATGAAACAATGCAGAATAGCGTGGAACCTTTCTCAGATACCCATATTCCTTTTGGAAGACGCAAAGAATAGGGAGAAGGAAGAGAAAGAGTAACAGATAACGGGGCTCAGAACATCTCTGCAGGGAAACCACAATAAGCTCATCACAACTATAAGAAATTGAAGTTTTTTCCTAAATTCAAAAATAAATCTTCATGGAGAGCTAAGGTTCAAAAGGAGGGATTCAAGGTCAGGCTGAGTACTAGTAATTCGGTAGAGCTAAAACATAAAATTGAAATTATCAGTCATTGTATTAGACCCAAGAAGTACCCTCACAAAAAAGGCAGTATGTGGGTGTGTATGTGTATTTGGTGGGAGTTAGTCTGATGGATGGGGTGGGAGGAGGAGAATTAAGCTGTTTTTTCCTAAAGAGTTACCCTCATGCCTGTCAGGCCACAGAGAAGGTATTTATAGCTTTAATATTAAAAAGGACTTTACAAAAGGGGAGTACTACATTGAATAAAAATGGGCATTTGTTGTAAAATGATTTTTGTTCATCTGGGTAGAAACCTAGTAATGGACTTGCAGAATCAAACCGTAGGTCAACTTTTAGTTCCTTGAGAATTTCTCCATACTTCTTTCCAAAAACGCCGTATTAGTGTACAGTCCCACCGGCAATATAGAAGTGTTCCCTTCTCTCCACATCCATGTCAGCATCTGCAGTTTTGGGATTTTGTGATGTGGGCTGATCTCACTGGAGTCAGATGATATCTCAGAGTGGTTTTCATTTGCATTTCTCTGATGAGTAAAGATGATGAGCATTTTTTCATTTGTTGGCCATTCATCTATCATCTTCAGAGAAGTTTTTGTTCAAGTCTCTTGCACACAAAGAAATGTTTTTTTTTTTTCTTATTAATTTTAGTTCTTTGTAGAGTGTAGTTATCAGACCTCTGTCAGAATCATAATCTGTAAAAATCTCCCATTCTGAAGGCTGTCTGTTTGCTTTACTTGTAGCACGCTTAGCTGTGCAGAAACTTTTTAGCTTGATCAAATCCCAGTAATATATTTTTGGTGTTGCTTCAATTGCCAGGGGTTCCTCCTCATAAAATATTTTCCCAGGTCAGTATCTGTAAGCATTTTCCCCGCACTCTCGTCTAGTATCAGGGTTAGGGACAAGGGTATATTTCAAAACAACTAAGAGTAAATTATAATTGTCTTACCACACAAAGTAAGTGAGGTGATAGTTATGTTAATCACTTTGATTTACGCATTCTACATTGTATAATCATCACATTGTACCCCATAAATGTAAACAGTCATGATTAAATAACTAAATAAAAAAAACACAAAACTACCAAATAAAATATTCACATCTATTGCATGACATATCCTAACATGAGAAACATTGAATGATTTAAAAATACAGATCAACCCTAACACAAAAGCAAGGCTAATCCCTGCCTTAAGGTTAGAAGAATTTGAACATTTAGCCCTGTAGTTAAGGACTAAACATCAAGACAGTCAGGCTAATCCTCTACCCACAACCTTTTGCTCTACCTCTGGAAGTTAGATAACACTGTGCCTGGTCTCAGGGCTTAGTGCCTCCCTCCTGCGCTGTCCCTCACCTCTGACATTATGATTCTTGCTTTAGGAATCAACCTTAGACTTGACACCTAAGGGATAAGTCGATCCACTACAGTGCTGTGCCCTCTTCCTCTCTTCTCTCCTTAAATACTGGAAACCACACAGATAGCCTTCTGCATGGGCACCACCCACTCACCTTTCAAACAGTCACACAGTCTAGAGTTCCTGATGCCAACTGTCCTAGAATCTCTTCCACCTCTTTCCTTCACTGGGCTGGCCTGGAAGGTGACGGCTTAAATCACAATTGTCCATGGCAACCCTCTTCAGGTACCTGCCTCCTAGACAGGACTTTCCATCAAGACTAGCCCCTAGCTCTGCCCTCCTGTGTATCTGCCCCTCAACATGGATGAGTTCAGTTCCAGGAGTAGCCCTTGTAGTCAGACCTGTCCCTGTGTAAGGTAACAGAGCTACGTAGTAAAACACAAAAATGTTCCAGAGTACTTCCTGAGACTGGCTTGCTCAGGGGTCTGTTGCTGGGCAATGAGAACTGCTGGCACTAGAAGAAGTGACCACCAGTGCATGAGACAAGCTCCTCTTTACAGGAAGCTCCGCATTACCAGAAGAACTCTCAAATACAGGACGAACTCTGCTTCCTCACAGTTTCTATGCCAGTCTATCCTCCGGAGCGACAGCTAAGTAACCTGCTTCCCTCCCCTTTCCTTTGAATCATCTGCATTCATGCCTTCCCCTCTCCTGTCTCTTCCCCAGGCTAAATACTCCAGCTGTTCCTTCAACCACTCCTCAGATAACTTCCCTTGTTTCCAGACCTTTCCTAAAAACTCAGAATCTCAAAAGTGTGAATTAAAAGATAAATGCAGAATAATTACCGTTAGAGCAATGAGTCAAAAAAAGCTAATGCACCTGTTAGCAACTGGAGAGAAGCAGTCTCTTCCCGTGGGCTTATCACTATCCTCCAGGCACTGTGTTAATCACTTTACATATATTACATATTTATCAAAACAACTAAATGAAACAGATATTACATCCATATTGTATGTATGAGAAAATGGATATTTTGAAAACTTCAAAATATTTTGGGTAACTTGATCCAAAGTCACATAAATATTAAATGGAGGAGCTATCAAATTCCCATGTGTCTGGCTCCAAAAATTTATGCTCATTATCACCAGGCTATGGCCTTTCATTTAGAAGGAATTAAACATGATAGAATCAGCATCTTAAGTAAATGTGATTTCATTTTAGCTTTAGTTAGAAAAGCAGTATATGGGGCCTGACAATTAAGTTCATGAACCTGCTAGTGTGCGCTTACACTGGCAGCACTGTACCAACAACTTGGTTAGTTTCATAACCTTAGTATACCAATGTTTCATAGTTGTGTTCATGGCAATGTGTGAGAAAGCGTCTTCCCGAGTGGCATTCATTATTGTTGTTATACACTTTTGAGTGCTATTGTGAGAATGTCAGAGCTTGAATTAGAGCATGAACAGCATTCGTAAATTTCTTGTTAAACTTGGCAAGACTGGAAGTGAAATCAGGGACATGTTAGTCCAAGCTTATGGGTATAAGGCCATGAAAAACCTGGTAGTACATAAATGGATTAGATGTTTTTTTGAAGGGAGAGAAAATGCCATTGATGAAGGGAGGTCAAAGCAGCCAGTAACAAGCAGAACTGAAGAAAACATGGCATAAATTCATCAAATTCTGCATTGAAATTGTTGGCTGACTTTGAGAAGCACAGTAGACTAAGTAAATGTCAGTAGAGAAACAGGAAAATCTTAACTGACAGTCTTGCTATATAACTCACGGCTCTTGCATCATGACAATGCCAGTTCACATAGCACTGCCTGAAAAGGAGTTTTTAGGCCGTAAGAAATAACTGTGCTGGAACACCCTCCCTACTCACATCATCCGTCCCCCAGTGATTTTTTTCTTTCCCCCCAAATAAAGGAAATACTGAAAGGAAGATATTCTGATGACATTCAGGACATTGAGGGTAATACAATGACAGCTCTGACAGCCATTCCAGAAAAAGGGTTCCAAAGTGCTTTACAGGGTGGACTAGTGGCTGGGTACAGTGGCAGTGGCTCACACCTGTAACTCTGGGAAGCTAAGGTGGGTGGACTGCTTGAGCTCAGGAGTTTGAGACCAGCCAGAGCAAGAGTGAGACCCTTTCTCTACTAAAATATAGAAAAACTTAGCTGGGTGTTATGGTGGGTACCTGAAGTCCAGCTACTCAGAAGGCTGAAGCAAGAGGATTGCTTAAGCCCAGGAGTTTGGGGTTGCAGTGAGCTATGACACCAGAGCATTCTAGCCTGAATGACAGAATAAGACTCTGTCTATAAATAAATAAATAAATAAATAAATAAATAAATGTACTCCAAGGTGATCAAAGTGATATTCAGCAATGAGGTATGTAGCACTTTTTCTAGGATGAGTTCGTGAACTTAATTGTCACACTTCGTATTTATTCACTTCATACATTAAATACTCATGTGCCTCTGACAAGCTCTGGAATCATCATTTGTAGTCACTGAGTTAACCCCATCTGTACAGGTGCTTTCTATCTACCTGTGCATTTATACATTCATCCGGCTAATGCCTACTATGTGCCAGGCACTCTGAGGAGCACTGGGAGTGGTGGTAATGAGAAAAAAGCACACGGAAGAGAGATCAGCAAGGATTAATAAAAAGTACCCACTGTGTATTCAGTATTTGTTAAAAACAAAGAGGAATTTATTTGCAAGAAAACAGGGCTCTACAGTGAGGAACCAGCTGTGGGTCATGAACTATTTAGGCTATAGTTCAATCAACCAGGGACGACACCTTCCTGAAGGGACAGTAGTCACTAATACTAGAGATGAAGGAAACCAGAGGTTAGACTGGAGAGTGAAGATCGAAATGTCAGGTTTGGAGGTATATTCCAAGAGGAAAGGAAAAGAGGCAAGAACACAAGCCTGTGGGAGAAAGCCCCGTACCGTCCCATCACATACAGAGGCTCCACTTACAACAAAGGGCACTGCTGAGCAGCGAGTAAAGGACAGTGTTTTCTGAAACCAGGGAAAAATTTTCTATGTTTTATGGGTGCCCCATCTCATTTACTGCTTTACTTTTCTCCTTGGCACATACCACATAGAATTTAAAACATTATAATCTATGTTAAAGTAAAATAATACTCGCCTGCTGCTGGCTGGGTGTATCTAATACAGTAGAGATAAAAGTATATCAATTTCCCCAAATGTTAAAACCAGTAGAACTTTGAGGAAAAGTCAACTAGCAGATGTTAACGAGGAAAGTAATGATAATGACCTTACCCAATTATACCTGAAAACACTATACTGTTACATAACAATTGTTGAAATGGATACTGGTTAAATATGAAAAGACTAAAATCAGTAAATCACCTAATGAAATTCCACTACCAGAAATATACTAAATTCAGGAAAACATATGATTAATTTTTAAGAAAAATGTTCACAGAAAATATAACTAATAATAGAGGCATATAATACTATCTTTCTTCAGCAAAATAATGAAGGATGAGTATGAGTAGGAATTTTAAATGACTAAATACATATATTTGAAATTGGAAGTGTGAGTTTTCCAATTCTCCAATATTCCCTAGGATTCTATTAAAATCTCTAGTGCCAAAAAAAAAAAAAAAAAAAAAAAATCTACATTTCCTAAAATATCAAGAAATTGTTGTCACATGTAGCACTGCAACATTACCTGGGAGCCGCCCAGATGCCTGGTCACAGTCACTCACTCAGCAATTCCCTCCTTCACTTACCCATTCACTCACCTATTCATTTTTTATTCACTCATTCATTTACTTGTTCTTCCGTTCCTTCACTTATCCTCTGGACAAAAATTATTGAAACCTTCTATGCTCAAATTACCAGGGAAGTACTAAAAAATAATATACAATCTTTTTCTTAAAGGATAAGCAGGATTTTAGCAGAAGAAAAGTAATCTTCCAAGACGGAGGAACAGGACAAGGAAAAATTTAAAATTTGTTCTGGGAATACTACAGGATACTAGAGAAACAGAAATAAAAATCCAGATGAAATAACGGTTTGGGTCAGGTCATGCTAAGTCTTAAACGCCACTAAGGCAGGTCGTTCATTTCATAGATTGGTGATCTGACATTCAGTCACACCCATCTCATTTCAGCTATATCTCCATATTATTTACTTAATACTTTATTTAAATGAACATTTTTAACTCACTAAAACTTAAAACCTCATTAATAGAAACAGAAAAGCTCTATCACTTAACATAAACAGGCAACATGCACAAATATACATTAAAATAAATATGACAACTAATTAAAACTTGTTTCCCCAAGTGCCACTCAAATCATCACCTTGCTTCACACCATTGCTTTGTTGTAAAACTGCTCAAGACAATGAGGATCAAGTTGAGTCTTAGAAAGATCATTCTTGAGGAAGGATGGCAAATGGACTGGTAGAACTAAAAATGGGGTACGGGAACTAGCTAGAAGGCTACTGCAAGAGATGATCAGTATCTAAACTAGTGGGAAAGGCAGCAGAGAGAAAGAACACATGAAAAAGGGACGATATGGAATGAACAGAGTCCCCAACACTGGGCAACTTGAGCAATAATCCATCCATTGCCACACCCACCACACCCATACACACATGCATGACACATACACAGAGAACCACATACAGAATCAGATGACTCGAGGAAGGTTTAGATTAAGACTTCCACGACATGTTCAGTAAAAATAACTGCTATTATTATTGCCCTTCTTCAAATTTACATCAGTTCAAATCAACATCCCTGAGCTGATTTCAACGGCTTTCTCCTTTACAAAGCTATCACAAAAGGGTACATTACTGTACAAATTGTATGGTACCCCACGGGTTAGCTTGATATGAACTCTGGGTTGAGGAGGAAAAATATCCTGTGTGTCTTCCCACCCACACCCCAACTATACCCCCACCAAACATAGACCATTTCCCTGGCCCAGCCCAACTTCCCTCTTTCCTTACCTTGGTTTATTCTGAGGCAAGGCCTTAGTATCAACTGCAAACATTTTGGAAACAAAGATAATAACTGGAGCAGTGTCCTCACTTCCACACTTCATAAAAGCTAAACAAACAGGAAGTAAAAATGTCACTATTTTTTTCATTATTAAAAAAATTGATTTTTCTGGAAAACAATTAAGATACTTAGAGCATGGCATCATCTAAATGTGTCATAAATCCTAAACTTTTCACAGCCAGATATAACTCCACTTACAGAAGTCTGAGACTCATAGGGAAGAGAGGATCAAGAACAGGCAGAGCTGGCAGAGGTGAGGAAGGAAAAGCAGCTGATGTGGCAGGAGGCTGATCAGAACTAAAGCTCTGGCATGAGGTTAACCACCCACTATAAGCCCTAACACATTTTATTTACTTATAAACAAGCTACCTTGTAGACTATTGAAATGATATACTTGAGGAATGCTACTAAAGTTCAACCATCAACAGGTAGGTAGCTTATTAATGAAACAAGCAAAAATAAGTAGTTTTTCTACCCCCCTGCAATAACAAGTTAGAAAATAAAATGGGCAAAAATAACTATCATGAAAGCAACAAAAATTCTTAGAAATGAGTTAAGATCCAATGCCAGAAAGATGTTAAATCTCCCTATATACATACATTTCAACACAATTTCATCAATATATTGACATTTTTCTTTACCTATACTGGAGGCATGAAACCATAGATTACCTTTTTTAAAATGACCCTATCACCTCATATCAAACTAATTTGAGTATAAAGAATTCAACAATAAAATTCAAACAGGAAAAAAGCTACAGGAATTAAGAACTAAACATGTATCAGAAGTCTTGCCAAAGAAACCTCTGAAAGATTCTGAGGAACCAAGTGACCTGCCTTCACATTCTGACAGCCTCCGTCTTGCTGCAATTTGTACGCTGCACTGCAACTGAAGGGAATCGAGGGCAGACACAGCAACACTAGTTGTTAAACTGTCGCAATAACCAAATAAGAGATGGTAAGTGCTTGGCCCAGGGAGGCAGAAGGAAAAATGGTGGGAATAGTTGGATTCTGTAAGAATAAACTAGACTTGCTGATGAACTGGATGTGGGAATATAGATCAATATAAGAGCCACCTATGTATGACTCCAAGGTTTTTGGACTGATTAAGAGAAAAGATGAAAGTGCCTATAACTGAGATGGAAGTTAAGTAGCAGGGCAGGTCTGCAGATAAGACAGAAAGCTCAGTTTGGGATCTGTTAGGTTTGAGGTATTTCTCAGACAGCTGAGAGACTGCTAAAAGTGGATGTATGAGTCTGGAGATCAGAGAGCAGATACGTTCCAGAGACACAGATGTGGGGACACTGAGTATACATTTGTCAGTTAAAGCCTAGAGACTGGGTAAGATCACAAAAAGTTGACTGCAGATAAAACAGATGAGGTCCAAAGACTGAGCCTTGCTTGAGCACCCCAAAGTAAAAGTCAGGGAGAGGCAGAGAAATCAGAAAAAGAGATTAAGGATAAGTAGCCAGGGAGACAGGAAGAAAAGTAGAAGCACTCGGAAGCCTGGAAGTCAAGGGCAGAAAGTGTTCCAAGGAGGAAGGCGTGATTACCTGTGTCAAATGCCTGTGACAGATCCAGTCAGATGAGGATTGAGAACTAGCCATTAGCTTCAACAAAGTAAGAGTCAACAGTGACCCCAAGAATAGTACTGAAGTGCTTTGGGGGGGGGGAGGGGGAGAGGAGTTACAAATGCAACACAACCAGAAGAAAGAAACCCGACGGCTTCCTCTCCCAGTGTTAATTGTATGCACAGGGCTTTCCCTGAGCGGAACCACTTGTCCACAGTCCCTAGGGCCACAGCCACAGCAGTGATGCCACAGTTAAGGTAGCAACACATTCTCGGTTGTTTAGGAGGACAGGCTATAACATGATGTTGAAATAAAGCAGGGCAGGAGCGAAGAGACCCGGAGTCTCTGGGCTCCCATTCCCCAGCTAAGCAAAATTACTATAGCAAAACCGAAAGCTGACAGGAAGAGAACCAACACTGGTGAAATGGTCATTTATGAAACCATGTATTTGTAGAAATGGACATTTGGCACACTGGCCAGCCATCCAGCAATTGTCTACAGCAGCCTGGACTGAGGCAAGCCGGCAACACGTTGCACTGCAACAAGTCCATTCTCCTCACCTGCTTTCAGCGCCTGAGTTTCCAGGGGAAGAGAGTCAAACGTCTGGGATCCTGTGCACAGCAGCCGCTCCACTCTCTCAGCTGTAATATCAAGGGGACTAGGAAGTTTCTGACACACCATAGCTGAAGTCTGTTGTTAAGGACTGAAAAGCTTGAACTAGTGCCTCCACCAAGGCAGAGTTGCTGTGTGGACTGAATATTAAGTAACCAGGTCAGCCTATACAGAAAACACCTGGACTATAAGAGCACACTCTTTCATGCATCAATTCTCAAAATATGGACAGAATTTCAGGGAGTTCATGAATGCTCTGAAGCTAAGACAGGATCCTCACGACAGATACTCTAACAGTGAAACTCATGGCACAACTGAGGACAACTTAACAGGTTGGCTACCTATGACCTTGAAATGAAACAGGGATTGAACACAAATAAATCTTAGTGCATTTTCATTTTTACAGATTACTAAACAAAAAGAAATTATCTTTCTAAAGTTCTTTATTGGTAGTATTAACACTAATTAGTATATTAATTTTTAAAGTACTAAGTACAGTTTGATGGCAGAACACTCAATGAACAAAGAAGACATACTTTGGATTGGAATATGTTATCTCCGAGGATTTCCCTGTTGTCAATAACTCATTGTTTTTTCTTGTTTTATCAAGACTATTTCATTAAAACCATTAAAATAAAGGATACCAAGGACAGCATGGGATATGGGTAGCCACTGACTGCAAATGGCCTTGATTTGAACTTTAGGATCTGAATGTCGTGCCTCCCGGGCTCCAATTTTTAATCCTAAAGAAGTCACTATTTTATCTATTTTTTCTTTGTCCCTATAGGAAACACAAGATTAGAGGGAAAAGTCACATGCAGGCATGAATAAGCAGTGGGGAAAAGGAACTCAACATTATCTGGCACATTTTTCCCCTCATGTGCTACATTCTCAAAGAAAGCTAAAAATGGCTGAAGGGGACCCTGCCCCAGTAGAGGACCCTCATCTTCTACTCTTACTTTTTCAAGTGGTCCCTTCTATAAAACTTCCCACCACGCACCATCCACAACTGCTGTAAGCAAACTTTGTCAATGGTAAAGAAGTTTTACAAATAAATGCTAAAAGTCATTATTCCACCTTTGGAATAACTTAGAAAGTTAAGTGCACTAAAGTGAATTTGTACCAGGCAAGTTACTTCTCAAGTTCCCCATTAGTAATCCCAGATATCACGCACTTTTTCTACTAGAATGACTATTTTTTTTAAACTAGGCTTGTGAAAACAAAGGTCTATTCTCTCTTTCCATCTTTTTATCTCTTCAACTCAGCATTCTATAAAATATTGTTTTTCTGTGCCTCCTGATCACCCCTTACTTGGGTTACACATATTCCTCTAAATTGTTTCCAAGCCCTGTAATCAACTCATCTGTAAAAGTTCTGTTCACTTTCTCAGTCTATCTCAGCTTTCTGAAGTGACTCAATAAACTGGAAAGTGAGGCAAATTATATTGCCCAAAGATAAATAATTTTATAGCAGTCTTACTTTTTCAAGACAGCATCATACAAACTCCATATATTTTCCAGGATCAACTGTACAAATAAAGGTTTCTTTGCTTTGGCCTGTACAAAAGAATATATAGGCTTAATTTCCTGAACATTTAATAGGCATTTATATTTTCATTTTGACATGTTTTTATTAACAATATGTTTCATTTCTACTTCAAAATATTTGTTGAATGGTAAAGTAGATGAAAGTAGTTGTAAGCATGTTCTAAATAGTTAATAATCCACAATCAATAATAATAATAATCCACTGTTCTCTTCCTCTGAGAACAAGAGACTTCACAAACAATGTGACCATTTGGGGGGCACATATGGCTGCCCCACCACTATAACCAAGGAATCACACACAATGGCCAAGCTAGGAGCTAAAACTTAATACTTTACACACACAGACTCCTTCCATGGACTTCAGCCTATAATGTTGTTCACAAAAAAACCTTACAATTTCTCTTACCAAACTACGTAAAAGTTAGTATCAAGAGCACCTTGAAATATATACTCTTATCTATATACAAGGTAGTATTTAAATTAATAATCTCCTTTCTGAAGAACTATTGGCAACAGTATTTGGAAATTAAAACTCATTGGCTTTGGGCCGGCCAGGGTAGCTCACGCCTGTAATCCCAGCATTGTGGGAGTCCAGGCGGGTGGATGATCTGAACTTATAAATTCAAGACCAGCCCGAGCAAGAGTGAGAACCCCATCTCTAAAAATAGCTGGGCATTATGGTGAGTGCCTGTAGTCTCAGCTACTTAGGAGGCTGAGGTGTACAGATCACTTGAGCCCAAAAGTTTGAGGCTGCTGTGAACTATGATGCCATAGCACTCTACCAGGGGCAAGAGAGTGAGACTCTGTCTCAAAAAAACAAAAACAAACAAAAAAACCCCACTGGCTTTGAATGCCTAGTTTAAAAAATGTCACCATAAAGACAAAAATCTATGCACAAAAACATCTATCACAGCTTCACCTACAATGTCAAAATATTCAGAGAAAAAAATTATGTTCAAACTTAAGAGAATGATTACAAAACTGGTGGTACTTTCACAAAATAATAGGATGTTTAATACATGTGAAAGGAATTGTTCTGAAGAGTTCACTTGGATTACCTCATATAATCATAACTACCCTATAAGTACTATTATCTCAGTTTTACAACTGACTAAATAAGACAAAAGTCACAGAGCCAGTAAGAGGCAGAGCCAAGATTCAATCACAGAGTTAACTGTAAAGCCTTGCTCTCTCCCACTTAACTGTATTTACTCCCTTTCAAATATACTGCTTATAAAAAAGCTTTTAAAGGCGAGGGAAGATGTTCATGATATAATATTAAGCAAAAAGGCAGCTTATATAAACAGTATAATCTCAACCGAGAGATGTATATAACTATTCAAAAGGAATGAAAGAAATTAAAACCGTATCACTAATGGTGTGGCTTCTGATTTTTTTCTTTCCTGTGGCCTTAAACTTGTGAGTACTTTCTAAAAGGATATAACTTTCAATGAGAATAAATAAAGTGTGAATTTTACATTAAAAACATAAAGCTTCAAGGAAAGTATCCTTTGAGGCCTTATGACTGAGCAGTCCCACCTCTTCTCTGCAGAGAAACAAATCACAGGGAGCACCCTCCACACCCCCACCTGCCCATTCTGCATGATGATTAGCATATAGTGAAATAAGGCCTTGATTGAGAGTAGAAGTATAGTGTGAAACACGGAGTGATGTCTAGAAAGGCTATCTCCTTATGGTGAAGGAGATACATGTATGACCCAAAATATGTATCTTTACATGCCCAAGATCTGAGATTTTTCATCTTCTTAAAACAAACGCAGGTCTATGCTCACTATATTTAAAAGGATTCTATGTAAACAATATCTGATAAGCCTTTCTCAATTTTTATAGACATATTAAAAAAAAAATCCCCTCATGAACTCACCTACACAAACTAAAGCTGAATTACATCTATTAAAAGTATTACAGTACAGGTTTTCATAGGGTAAGAATGTGACCAGAAATCAAAGGGACATATATCATATTACCTGATCAACCTTCATAATCTTCTTGGCTTTCATATTTACATAATAATCTCCCCACAAGGTTTTCATAAGAACTTCCTTTTTGATACCAATCTTTTGACTGTAGATTTTGGCAAAGTGTTCAATTCTGAAAGAAAACCAAATATAAATGCTATTAATAATGGTTAAGTACAGCTAATACTTGAATGTTTCTTTGCCAGATATTATTCAAAGTTCTTCACACATATAACTAAACTTAATCATTTCAGCTGTCCTACCAATTTCTCCCACTCTACAAAGAACAGTGAAGCACAGAGATACTACACAGGTAAGAAGTGAAACTGGGATTCCAACCCAAGTGGTCTCACTCCAATGCCCATGTTCTTGCCCAACACACTCTACACTAATATGAATTAGAATTAATGTTTAGGCTCCCTCTCTTAATGTTGTACGTATAAAACAAGATAAAAGGAATGCAGCCCAAGGACATGCTGGCTCCAGCTGCTCATCACAACTTGCCAAAATAAAACCTTATTTCACTACTGTAAGTGACTGTTGTTCACAAAGGAAACAACTTCTAGATCCACAACTTACCAACACAAGTTTTTTAATATCCTGGATTAAATGGTAAACCTACATATACTGACTTAACTCTCATCAGCCCACAGATAAACCAGCCACAACCACAGTTTCTGGCCTCGGGAGAGCAGTCAGTCAACAAATGAGGGTGTTATATGTAGTATCTGCATTGTCTGAGATAAAGGACATTGGATCTGAGATAAAGGACATTGGAAATACTCTATCTCCAGACAACAGAATGTTTAATCTAAGATTTGAGCCTAGCACTCTCAAAGTACCAGCAACTTGCCTGCTTGTGAACAAAGGCATGAATATCTCCCCATCACCATCTCTTTTCAACACCACCCTGGAAGCCCGACCTAATGTAGTAAGACAAGAAAAGGAAATAAATGGTATACTGATTAGAAAGGAAGAAATCAAACCATCTGTTCATAGAGGAAAGCTCCTCCACAAGTGAAGAGAAGGTGAAAAGCCAACATTTGCTGGTAGAGTTCCTATGCCACAAAAAGAAAACAGGCTCTGTCTTACTGCATACTGGATCAGTAAAGAGTCAGCCCCCTCCCTGGCCTCCCACGGTATGGCACAGGCCAGAGCAGAGCTCCTTTGCAGCTTTTCATTTATCAATACCCAGTTTTGCAGGCTTCAATCCTCCATGCAGTATTCAATTCTGTACCTACAAGCATGTCCCAGGGCCCAACCTTTACTGTAGAGGCAGACAAATAAGAGGCAGCTCCTGTGATCTGAGTCCCCAAGCATTCTCCAACCTAGCATTACCAAGGTGCCCAATCTGTAGGAATAATATTCACTGGAGCCTCAATGAATAAAGCTGAAACTTTGATCTCCATATTGGCAACATGGGTCTATTCTTTGATGGTTAAAACTGGAGATAATGACTTAGTGATGAGCATACCACCTTTTCAAGCTTTTGAGCCTGAATTGTCTTTTCACCTGATACAGGACCAGTTTTTGTACAAAAAAATCACTTCAATTATGCTATCTACATGGTTTATGTTTCTGTCTACTTAACCTGTGAAGAGTTTGCCAGTGATATGTTAAAATCTCCCCAAACCACATGTTTACAGAGTTCTACTTATAGTTCTATTTTTGTCCATTATGAAAGCTGATTCATAATCCCTCAATAGTACAATGTGTCAATTATTTATGTAAGAACGATCCTATGCCACAATTAGTTTGCCATCAATTCTATTTTATCGTTAATATTGTCAAATCTACTTTCTTATTGGTCACATATGATTGATGTCCCTGAGCCAAAGGTTTGGTGTTAAGCCACTGTCCACTATATTTTATGTTTATCCCTTTTCTGTAGCAAACTTCTAAATTTTTTTAAAAATGAAATTTCCAGTTATTATTCCAGGACATGATCAAGAATGCTTTTTCAATATCCTACATTACCCTGTGTTTTAAAAATTGCAATAGCTAATCCAAATGCAAATACAAGTTAACTTGTGACCTGTCAACAATGTGTTAAAATATGGGGGATTTCATACATTTATTATAACTGCTTTGATCAGTTAGATTTCTGGTGTTATTTATTATATTTCTAGGATTTTTAAAAGCATTTATTTGTTTTACCCAGACTGTACTATTTAAATCTTTTACAATGATATGTCAGATAAATATCCCCCTATTAATTATAAAAGTGTTAAACTTAAGGCTGGGCATAGTGTCTTCCCAGCCCTCTAGGAGGGTGAGGCTGGGGAATTGTTTTAGGGCAGGAATTCAAGACTAACCTAAGAAAAAGCCAGACTCTATCTCCACTAAAAATAAGACAAAATTAGCTGGACACTGTGGGACATGCCTACAGTCCCAGCTATTCAGGAGGCTAAGGCAGGAGGATCACTTAAGCTCAGGAGTTGAAGGCTGCAGTGAGGTATGGTGACCCCATTGCACTCCAGACAGGGCAACAGAGCAAGACTGTGTTTTAAAAAAGGGGGGGAGAGGGTAGTTCAAACTTAAATATTTTCATAAGCACTCTAAAACCTCTCAAACCCAGAAATTATGGTAAGACATTTGCTCACTGTCCTCAATTCCCCTTTTAGCCTACCATTTATTTATATATATATACACACATATACAGGTATATTAATCTTTTAAAATCGTGTTTCTTACTTTTTCATTCTTTTTTATCCCCTAATTACCACAAAATTTGCTTATTAACATCTACCCATTCCCCACTATATTTATGTCATTAGCAGTAATTTTAAAACACTGACTGCTTCTAGCACTTCTCCATTCTTGAATTCTATTTAAATTCACTTCCTCTACAGAGTTAAAATCAAAAAAAAGCTTCTAAGAGACCTGCAGCCAACAGATCTGAATCACAAAACTTTTCTGATCTATCTGCTGTCTATCTTCCTGAACAACAACTTGGTCAATGAGCCACGTAACCTTTTGCCTTCCAAGCTACCCAGCAGGTAAGTGCTAATTGCAGGATTCTAAGACACTGGTACAAGATGACAAATGAAACTCTTAGGAAGTGCTTTTCATTGTCTCTTCTTTCCTATCCATAATCTACAAAGTTGAGGCTTCAGCTCTATTATAATAAGAACTTTGATTCTTGTTTCTATCCATGTTTCTGCTTTTCAGAGCAGATTCTCCTGGATTAACATTAATCAACAGGATGCATTTAGGCAGCAGACCTAGGTTCAGCTCTACTCACACTTTTTATTCCTGTCCCACTGGAAATGTGTCCAATTTCCACCTTTTATGATAAATACAGCTACCAACTTTGCCTATTTACTGACATTTTGGGGGAAAATTCAAGGAAAAGGTCTTTCATTTCTACCACTTTCCCATAAATTAACATTATCGACTTGTCGAGAACAGGCCTTAGATGATTTCTAAATATGACCTTGTCTCCACAGGGGAACATTCCCTTATTGACTAATAGAATCTGAACATGTCAAAAATTGTACAGGATATAGAAATTATTCTATCCATTCAAGCCCCTCCCTCTAGTCCTTCTCCCACTTTGTAAGATTTATACTGAATTTAGCAAAAAGCATCAAATTACTTATGAAAATCATTATAAGAAAAGGAGAAGTCTCCCACCTTGTGGCTCACTAGTAGAATGGTCACATATTAGGGAATCAACAGGCATGACACTGTTACAGGACTGAATCACTGTGCTTTTAAATTGGAAGAAATTCTTACAAATCACCTTAACCCAATATTCTTATTTTTCAAATGAGGAAACTGAGGCCCAGAAAGGTGACAATGGCTATCCCTCAACCATACATAAAAAATGTAAATTCTTAATAGGTTCATAATTTCTACTGAACCTAAATATCTACTTCAAAAAGTCTGGGATGACCTTTTAGACATCAAGTAAAGTATCTAGAACTCATTACAAACATGTAAATTAAGGTATTTTAATATGTTATATTGCCCAAGGCAAAATATGTTCAGTGAAAAGGAAACTGGAGAAGTTCCTATAAAAAGAAGGACAAGGAAGAGACCAGAGACTAGGCAGGCTACTCCCATTCTTGTCAACTTCTGATCCTTTTTTCTTTTCCATTAGGTCACACAGATTACATGTTTCACAAACGGACTTTGCTCACTCCTGGTGTGTTATTTTTCATTATATGATCTCTGAAACGTATATCAATAATAGGCCTACAGTTAAAGTTCATTGTAGTCCCACAATTATTTATTTATCTAAGCCAAAGACTTTTTTTCAAAGTAATAATCTTTTAATTACATTTGGATTTTTTTTTAAAATGCCACAAGTCAAAAATTATTGTGGTTTAGAGATACATATATGTCAATACTGACATCACTGTTACAAGGCCCCGGCATGCACGTATCCAGAAGTGTCCATCACAAGAAGGATCCCTATAGTCCCTGGGGAAGACACCAGGGAAGTACTGTGGTAGGAAAACAAGAGCTGTAGCACCAAGCAGACTTAGCATCTGAGTGATGCTGAACAAAAGTTGCTCAATGTTTCTGGACCTTAGACACTAAATAGTAATATCTATTTCACAGGATTATAGTAAGAATTCAATGAATTTAAATAAAATGACTAACTCAATAACTAGCATGTACACATCCTTAATAAAGCTGGCTTCTTTCCGCACTAACTTTGGCTAGTGTTGATATAAAAGTTGATATTAACGTATTTACTCACATATGCATAAAAAACTTCAACAGGATACACCAAAAGCTGCCAGGAAAGACAGCTATGGAATACTGAGCTATGGAATAAGGTGAAAGACTTTGTGCAGTATACATTTTTGTACATTTTAAACTTATTCAAAGAATAAATTTTTTTTTAAAAAACCAAATGTGTATACAATTTACAAGAGATGCAAGATTGTCTCAATATTCAAAAATCAATCAATGTAATCTACCATTTTAACAAGCTAAATAACAGAAATCACTTGATTATATTAATTAATGCAGAAATGGCATGACCAAATTTGAGAGTAATTCATAAAATGACTTTCAGAAAATTGGAGGACTTTCACAACTTGACAAAGAACATCTAAAAACAGCCCACAGCCCTAACATTATTTCTAATAATAAAAGACAGGCCCTCCCTTAAGATTGGGACTTACATGCTGGAAACTACTCATGAAAGAAAATCAAAGAAAATCTAAATATGTGAAAAGACAAGGTATTTATGGAGTAGAAAAGAGTCAACAAATGAGAGAGATCAACATTCTCCTCAAATTAATACACAGGTTTACCATGTAATTTTCATCAAAATCCTAGAAAGATATTTTTGCACACATAGACATGATGATTATAAAATTTAACTGGAAAGACAGAAACCCTTAAGAAGCTAAAATACTGTTGAAAGAGAATAATAACATGGGCAGAAATACTCTACCTGATTTTAAGACTCATCACATAGCTACAATAATCAAGACTGTGTGGAGAGCTGGGAAGATGGACACGCAGATCAGTGGACAGAACAAAACACTCAGCACACATGCGGACAAATATGCCCAACTGGTTCTAACAAGGTACAAAAGCAACTGGATGGAGGAGAGTGAGCCTTTTCAACAAAGGGTGCTGCTGTAACTGGACATCCACAGGCCAAGAAAAAATGAATCTTGACACAAGTCTCACACCTTATACAAAAATTAACTCAAAATGGATCACAGAGAAATGCAAAAAGTAAAACTACAAAACTTTTAGGAAAAAAAAAAAATGAGAGAAAAATATTCAGGACCTAGGGCTATGCAAAGAATTCTTCACTTTGACTCTAACGGGAAGATCTGTTAAAAAAAAAAAAAGATAAAGCTTACTTCACCCAAATTAAAAACTATGCTCACTTTGAAAGACACTTTTAAGAGGATGTAACAAATTGAGAGAAAATATTTACGAAGCATGTATGAAACAGAGAACTAATGTCTAAAATATAAAAAGCACTTTCAAAACTCAATGATAAAAAACAAACATACAATTAGAAAATAGGCAAAGCCATGAAGAGACATCTAACTCAAGAAGATACACGGCTGCCAACTCAGTCCAGGAAGAGATGCCCAACCGCACTAGCTGGTAGTAAGGTGCAAATGAAAACCACAATAACCTATCAGCACACACTCATCAGAATGGCTAAAATGAAAATGGCAACAACACCAAACGATAATGAAAATTCAGAGATACTGGATGCACTGCTGATGGGAATACAAAATAGTATAGCCCCCCTGGAACAGTTTTGCAGTTCATTAAAAACTAAACACACAACTACCATATGACCCAGCATTTTCTAGGCTTTTATCCCAGGGTAAGGAAAACTTACCGTATATACTCGAGTATATACGGTATATTCATACAAAAAAATCCATGTAAGAATGTTAATAGAAGTTTTATTCATAATAGCCAAATACTGGAAAAACCCAGATGTCTTTTAATAGATGAATGATTAAACTGTAGTAAATCCACACCATGGAATACGGAATACTAAGCAATAAAAAAGAACCAACTACAGTATTAATACATGTAACAACTTGGATAAGTCTCAAAGCCAATCCAAAATATTGTGGGTTCCAGTTGTTTGGTTCCATTTCAGTAACACGTTGTTTGATTCCATTTCTGTAATACTCTTGAAATGACAATTTTGGAGAACAGATTAATGGTTATGAGTTAAAGAAGATTTGGGGCTGGGAAGGAAAAAGATGCAGGTATCCAAGGGCAACCATGAGGGAGCCTTATGGTGATGGAAATGTGCTCTGTCTTGTGACATTGCACTATAGTTTTCCAAACGTTACAAAGGTGGGGGAGGTACTAGGTAAATCATACAAGAGAATTTTCCATATTATTTCATACAATTGTATGTGAACCTACAATTATCTCAAAATAAAAGTGTAACTAAAAATAATCATCTACATATAAAATCCATATAAAGATTTAAACAGACTTCAACAGACTTACCCAAAGCCCCACCCATCTATTGCACTGGTAAACACCACATTTCCCTGTTCTGGAGAGAAGTAAAGGTGAGAATCATCTGTGTCCTCCAAGCCAGTACTCCAGTCATACACTTGCTCTCCTTGTTCAAAATTTGGATTCACCTGGGATTCAGTCTCTCTCTCTGCTCTTCCTTCAAGGACTTTAGAAGTAAAAAGAGTTCCTGTGAGTGCATTAATCTAGGAGAGATAGTGAAATGGCACAATTTCATTCAGATGCTTAGCACAATCATGTTAGGAAAAGCATTGTCTAAATTTTATTAGGGTAGAAGGTGACATTTACATATAATGACTAACTTACATATTACTATCCCATTCTTTCAAAACCCAAGAAAATTGAATAGGCTTTTGGAAGGTCATTTTTATAGTGATTATTATTTAACATAAATACTAATGTGTCATACCTTTCTTTTTTAGTACTGAGTTCTGGTATCACTAGCACTCAGGATTTGCAATTCCCACAATCCTAACCTATAAATTCAGTCAACTTGCCCATTTCTCATATCAAGTGTTTGAAAATTTCACCACACTTTTCAGGCCCTCTTCCTAACCTCTAATACCCAACTATTTTTACTCCCAAATATGCAGTGATCTTATTTCCTCGCTCAGAAAGAAAGTAGAACCTATTACTAAGAATTCTTGCAAGTTCTCCATACTCTAACCTATAAGTTTATCTACAACTGCAAATACTCCTGGTCCTTCTTGTCGCCACTGCCTACTTCTACAAGGAACTGGATCCATCCTTTATTCTTTTTCATTGCTTTACCTTTACCATTTCATTCCGTTAGCAAATGTAGGTACTCAAGTTGGTCTCATCAATGGCTTTCCACTGTCTTGAAGAAGAAATTTCAAACTTCTATACAAGGCATTCAAGCTTCACCAGAATCCAAGTCCTATATTCCTTTCACCCATCTCTTGTCACTGCTTCACAAAATCTAATTCTCAGCTGTAACAATTTGCAGTTCCTTCAGTGAGAGTGTCCCACACTTTTTCTTGCCGTAATGACTGTGTACATCCTATTTCTTCTATTTTGAATGTCCTTTCCCTAATTCTTCATCTTTTCTTCTATCTCAAGGCATCCACTGTGAGACTCTAATTCCTTCTTTCCCTTTTAGCCACACTGGGTTAGGTGGCCCTCTTCTATGCTCTAAAACCAGACCCAGGACCTAGTTCTCCAAACATCTCTGTGACTGTCTGTCTCCTCTACTAGGCCCTTTGAGCTCTTTTGACTCTGGGCCTCTGTGCCCACCTGCCTGCTTTCCCTGGCAATGAAGGCCTGTTCACTATGGCGAATGTAATTTTCCTTTCTCTGTAGCCCTGTCTTTCTCTTTCTGAATAAACTTTGTTTTATGCTTGCCTTAAAAATAAAAAAAGGACTCTGATCTGTCCATCTTTATATTCATAATCCCTAGTGCACAATGGACATTTGATAATCCACTTATTCAACATATGTGCATATATCTGTGAAATGTTTGCTCAATAAATAGATGAATGAATGCTTAGGGGAAAATTCATCTAAAGACAGACAATACAATACCACAGTGCTTTCTACTGTTGCTTTGCTTTGGAAACAGCCTATGAAATTTTAAACAAGAGACCCTGTTGTCCCAGCTTCACACTGACGGGTACTTCCAGAAGATGGAAGAACTGCTGAAGATATGTCTGCTTGCTGCCTCTGCTCTTATGTGGCTCAGATGTACGAATGGAAAGTTCAGTTTTCTACAACACCCAACTCAGTAACTTCCTTACCGCTTTTCTTCGAGCCCTAATTTTTAAATTCTAAAGAATAAAATACCTGTTCTAAAATATTCTTGAGGTGAGAATAGGCCTCCTGTGGGGTGAATTTCAGTTCCACTATCAGGCGGTCTATTTTATTAATCACTAAAACTGGACGGATGTTTTCAAGCCAAGCTTGTCGTAGAACTGCCTGTGTCTGATAAAAACAGAAAGAAAAATGTAAAACTCATGATTTGAAATAATTAAACTGAAGTAATTAAAGCCACTTCCATACTTCTTTTACCACATATCATAATGTAGACTATGCCAGTCAGACAAAGGTGTTCATAAGGAAGTCACAAAATACAGACACAGTGCAAAGGACTGCAGGCAAGAAATCACCTGTAGAACTGACAGTTTATTTAAAAAGGATAAATAAATGTATGTAAACATATGAAGGATTTGTTGGTAATATGTGTCTACAGACACATATATATACACACACATGTACAGACAGAGTTAACTGAATGATTATACAATAAAAACTCAGGTTATCAGGCTCGGCGCCTGTAGCTCAGTGTTTAGGCGCTGGCAACATAAACATGGGCTGGTAGGTTTGAACCTGGCCCGGGCATGCTAAACAACAATGACAACAAAATAATAGCCAGGTGTTGTGGTGGGCACCTGTAGTCCCAATTACTTGGAGGCTGAGGCAAGAGAATTGCTTGAACCCAAGAGTTTTAAGTTGCTGTGAGCTGTGATGCCACCGCACTCTGCCGAGGTCGACAAAGTGGGATTCAATCTCAAAACAAAAACAAACATACAATTAAAAAAAAAAAAAAAAAAAAAAGGAAAAAAACATGTTATTAGCACACAAGTGAAAAAAA